>UYYA01004137.1:0-160875 GCA_900624975.1 Angiostrongylus costaricensis | reverse complement strand
CGAGTGAAAAGTTTGTAGACGACAGACAGTAAGCTGATTGGGCGATAGTTACCGATATTATGTAGGTCACCCTTCTTGAAGAATAACACGGTCCTGTTGGTCTTTCACTGAGTAAGGACCTTGTATTCAGACAGGTAACGCGTAAAGAGTCGAGCCAGTGTGTTTGGGAGGACTGGCGAAAGGTTCTCCAGGTGTTCTGGTCTTATCCTGTCCGGACCTGCTGCTGTTCGAATTTTCACCGACGAAATGAAATGTTGGATTTCGGAAAGGAGAGCCGATAGCACAACACATCCATCCTCCTTTACTTCGTATGACGGAAGGTAGACGTGGCTATCGAAGAGATCCGGGTAGTATTGGTGAATGATATTCTCCATTGCTTTCTGGACGTTGTAACTGTTCCGTCTGGGCGCCGGAGAGCAGTCATTTTGGTCTTGTAATTGGCGAAGCTTCGATGGGCTTTGCGAATGCTTTTCCCAGCCTGTGTAGCTTCGGCCATTACTGCTGCTTTTCTCTCTCTAAGTTCTTCTTTTATCGCCTGTCTCCATTGTTTTACAAGCTTGGACGTTAATTCGCGGTTGCCTGCAGCTCGTGCGATTCCACGCTGACGTATCAGCCCGAGTGTTTCTGTAGACAAACGACTCTTGGTGACTATCGAACTATCAGCTTTCATAGCGCTAACGTGAAAATGTTGAATGAGCCGATCGTATTCTTCGTCGATGTTACCGACAACGGCATCTTCCCAACAACCGACTAATGACTTGAATAAGTCCCAGTTTATGGTGGTTCCTGGGAATTCGGTTTTGGAATTTAGCGGCTTTTTCACCTTTCCGCGAGAAATAGAATCTTGCACGAGGGAGACGATGCTCTGATACCGTGTAGAATTTTGGGACAACAGCGACATCGGTTAGGAAAAGCCTTCTATTTACTTTGATGTGGTCAATTTCATTATGGTACTCTCCATTAAGAGTCTCCCACGTCCAGCGCTGAGGGTGGGGCTTCTGGAATTGCGAGTTGCCACGGATTGTCTTGTTCGCCATGATAAACCTAGACAGCCGCTCTCCCCCTCCGTTCCATTCTAATCCGCGGGTCTCAATGTGGCGTTCTTTAGACGTTCTTCCTGGTCCATTCCTGGCGTTGAAATCTTCAATGATGACCTTGAAGAATGTGTGCTCTTTGTAGAACTTCTCCAAGTCCAAATAGAACGCTTCGACTACTTCTTCGTCCTGGTTTGATGTCGGCGTGTAAACGACGAAGATTTTCAAGGCCGGAATTGATCCATGTCTTTTTAGTCGTAAACGTCCAATTCGGCTTGTAAGCTGTCCGAATGAATCGATGTTCATGGAGAACGACGATGCCGCCAACTCTACTGTAGCATGTTCCGAGGAACAGTTTATCTCCGGTGTCATAAGCGGCGTTGAGAGACTGGCGTCTTCTCGTCTCGGCCAGGCCGATGACGTCGTACCTTATCCTTCTTGCTTGCATGACCAAGTCTTCTATCGAGGACTCGGATGAAAGTGTTCATGCATTGTAGGTACAGATCGTCACCATAGTTCTTTGAAATCCAGGCAGCTTCCATTGGCTCTGAGATTTTAGCAACCTCTCGCTACTCGTCCCACCCAACGCTGCGAAATTTGGGGCTCTTTCGCGAGGGGAATGAGGCCCGTTTCTTCTACTGTTTTTGGCTTTTTGGTACCCACGTATAGTTTGCTGGGCTCTAAACGTAGAGGCTGGGTATACTCACGCGTAGCTTGCCAGGCTCTTCCAAAGTGGACATGGAGCTTATTTGTTGGAAGCGGCTCCTAACCGCCTCCCATATACTTCCCAGTCACTTGATTGCAGTCTTTTGGCCGAATTGATTCCTAGAATACAATCCGCATAAGCGATAACGCACCCACACACGCATGCATGAATAGGCCTAGCAAATACAGAAAGTATGCGCCAAATCAGCGCGGCAGAAACAGGAGTCCACCCCTGGATCCACCTGCGTCTCAGGGAAGCAAAGGTCGCTTTTGGTCCGCGACTAACCCCTTATCCGCCACCTGGAGACGCGCCACGTAGCCTGGCGACTAAGCGGCTCGAGATCCCTCGTATGAGTGAGATCCGTGGATACGTTGGTAAGGAGAAGAAAATAACAGACATTAAATAAAAAGTCATACATTGTGGTCTCTTTTTGTAGCAGAATCGACTACCATTTCCCAGCACTGGGTTTCTAGTATCCGCGTCATTGACCAGCACTTCGCTGCCTTCTCATCCCACTATTCCTAATTGCTGACGTTTCGGCGATTTCGCTTTCTTCAGAGCCTGAAAAGGTCAAATTGAAACGCAATCTACTCGGCCAAACACTTTCATAACCTTAAAAGGTAAAAGATAATAGGCAGATCTTATTGTTTATTGTTTAGTTTGTTTATCAACCTCGTGTTAGCTTATCAATGAAGGAACACATGCTGGTTAGTAATACCAAGGTTGAAAGAAAGTCAGTTTTTGAAGTATTGCTACGTTTACTTACTTGATACTTGAATGGCCCGTCCTCACTGGTTGTGCGGGCCTCATCATAATCTCCACTTTTCGGAGACTTACTGGTTAAGCCATTGTGGTTCCCTTGAGTCCTAAGGTGAGCTTGGCCAAAGTCTTCCCTAGGTTGTCATCACCACAGGTAGTCGCAGCCTTTGTGAATCGGAGAGAGATTTTCCACCATGCGACTTTCGTACCAGAACGGTGGTGGATCCTTGTATTGGTTTACTCTTAGCTAGGCTTCCTGATGGAAACGCCGGACTCCTTCTCAGCTTGGGAGACCGTTTCAGGTGATGCATCCAGTGCTGTACATCACAGTCCGACACCCAGGAACACCTCCCAGCCACGATGAGGCGGCAAACCGTTGGGAGGATTGCTACGTTTAGTGTTATTTAACGCAATACCGACTGCTGTAGGATGGATTGTCCGTCGAAAAACGAATTACATCACTACATTTTTATATTTATAAACTATATTGTTGCCTTAAATTATTATCAAGTCATGTTTTCGCAATTTTTTCTCTTATTATCACATTATCATACTTTTCAACGATCTTTTATACAGGACGGCTCTTGTTGATAATGAGTGGCCGTTGATAATAATCTACTTTTCAATGCACACACCACCCTTCAGCAATCGGTATTAGATAGGCTTGCATGTAGTAAATGAAGAACACTTTTCAAACCGATCGTCATTTAACCTCGGAATTAATGATCAGTACCTTTTTGGATTGTTAAGTTAACGCGATGTTGATGAAAAAATTTATTCGGTTAATGTTTCGACGTCACCCTCTTCCTCAGAAGCGATGGTCCGACTCCAATGGTCCATAGTGGTTCGTTCTTTCCACGTGGTGTCCTCCTCGTGTCCAAAAATACTCATCGTTTTTTTCCTTATAAATGATCCAGTTCTTGCTGGAGACCAACCGCAGAGAGAATTACATGCGTGAGGAATGTGTACGGCTCAGGTTAAAAAGTGAGCTTGAAGGATGACGTGAGGTCGCTCCTTCCTGTGGTTCACTTGTGAACATTCGGAATTTATCGAAAACTCTTCAAGAGTTCAACATGCTAACCGTTAGACTCGTGCGCGAAAATAGTGAGTTTTTGTCAAAATCTTCCCAGTTATGCCTTCGTGTCCTATCAGTGCCTAGTCCAGTAATGTTTTGTTCGCTTTCAGGTTTCCCGACTAGGTGCTCCCTTGCGCGGTCGCAGAATGGCCTACCGGTTTCACCAACATATTCGTCTCTACACGCTTTACGGATCAAATACACTGTGCCTGAATTCATGCATTTACCATCCATACGTGAGGGCCAACGAAGCAGTTTTATACTGTATGTGGATGGTCATTGAAGTAGCTAGCATTAGCTGACGTCCTAGAGTATTCGGAAGTTTTTGGGGTCACTGCTACCGATTTTTTAGACTAGCCTTTTTCAACCATTGATTTGTAGTTGTGCTTTTTTTCACTTTATTTTACGTGGTCCGTCATTGCATCCACTGCGCAGATTCCAGCACTTTTTGCATTCGATTCGTTTTCCTCGCACCCGCCGTCCACAGTGATGTTCCAATATTTTGCGTGTTTCTTCAGCTGCTGCTTAAGTATTTCTTCTTCTTTATGAATGCCGTAGAATGCTGGTCGTGTCGATTCCCTTTGCAGTCTTTGAGATAGTCGGACTAAGGCGTTCCCACGTGAACTGGAAGAGACCGTAGGGCGGAGACCGAACTGGAGCTTTTGATTCTTGGCCGACCGCACTACTAAGCACTGCGCTATCCCCAGTTGTTTTACTTGTACTTGCTCCGTTGAATTATGGGTTTTTATAAGCGATAAATAAAAAGGATAAACTATGCGTCATGCATTCTTTATTAGCATCGTTGAAGGTGACTATCTGGTCTTTAAAATGACTCGGAGTGGTCTGCAGATGCATGGAGCCAGTGCTGCTATCCTCCCAGAGAAGTCTGATACCAATTTTCAAAATTTCAAAAAAGACCGGATGAGAAAATTAGGGCTTTTTGTCAGATATCCACTCATGCAGCATCAATCCAACTACGTGCACACCCGTGATTTCAATTTATGAACGTTGCAACTATTTCATCAGAGAGAGGAGAGAATAAGCTAGCAGTAAGAAGATGAAGAACGCTGCATGTCACCGGTTATGGACGAACTACCACCTATATGGTGATGTGCTTATATTTAAAATAGGTTTGGGGGATATCAAACTATAGTTCCATCCATTTCTCTTGAAGACTATGTAATAAAAAATTCCAAGTTCTTTGAGGACTTTACACGCCAATTTCTAGTTCATTTACTCATTCGATTTCACAGTCCATTCTTCTAGTTATACTATTAACCCTCCCAACGATTTACCCCTCATAGGGGCTGGGAGGTGTTCCCAGATGTCGGGCTGCGATGTAGCGGGGGATTCATCCCCTTCGCAGGGTCTCCCAAGCTGAGAAGGAGTTGGGCGTTTCTGTCACGAAGCCCAGCTAAAAGTAAACCAATACCAGGATCCACCAGCGTCCTGGTATCAAGTTAATCACATGATGGCAAATCTCCATCTGATTCACAAGGACGGCAACTGCCTGTGGTGGTGGTGACCAGGGAAAGACTTTAGCCAAGATGATTTGGGGACTCCGGGGAACCGCAACCGCTAAACTACCAAAGCTCCGAGAGATGACAATTATGCTAAGGCCTGCACGACCAGTGAGGACGAGCCATACAAGTATCCAAGTAAGTCATACTATTACGTGTATTGCAAAACTGTCGTATCTAGGTTTAGGACTTCTTGACAATACAATACAAAATGTTTTTATTCTGCACTTATTAACATATGTGAACAATGTATACAACTTAGTAATTTCACAACCTCTATCACAAACCATCGAGCAGCTGCATATCACATTACGAGGGTACTAGTAACATCCACTGCAAAAAAACCGACATGATTTTTGAAAGCGCATATAGACCAAGATTTCTGATGAAGCCCCTCATTCTATAGAGTACATTATTAAGCATATCTTACCTCAGACTCACAGTTTTGCATAACAGCAAATTGTTAAAAATAGATTGGAAACAAAAAGATTTGAAGACTTCATCTGTACCGATCAGAGTTTTGCTAGACAAAAACGATAGCTTCCCGAATAATTACTTTTTACAAGAAAATCACAAATGATTTCTACAGTGGATGTCATCTGGGAAACACATCAGAAGTGAATCCAAGGAAACACTACGAAGTTAATACACATAATGTCACGCTTCGCTTCCTAGATGTGATAAAAAAAAACCGTTTGAAGAAATAAAAACTTTTCAAAATGATGAAGGCACATCGTGAAATTTGAACAATAATCATCAAATGAGAGATTAGAATAGACAGCCTAAGGTCTCAAAGGAAAGATGTTTAGACCAAGGCACTCATTTCGCTACAAAAGGAACTAAGTTCATAACTAAAACGAGCCGGATAACCAATAAACGTAATCTGCTGATATGTAAGCTAAAAATGTGGTCCACCGCTCTATCCACATTGATGTAGGAATAAACTAGCCCATAAATAAGACTTTTTCAATACCCGATGTTACAACAATATAGCCGTTCTAGCAAACTAGGGCACAATTTCACCGATTAAGCTGCGAATTAAGGTAAAGAGAAATGTAGATGAATATTATGCTAGCATATAGAGTTGTAGACAAATATTATGCTAGCATATACACTGTAGGAGCATGAAAAAAAGATATATGGACAACCTAACAGAAATAACAACTCACGACTGCTTGAAACGATTCTCGCCTATAGGAAACATGATCATACTGGCTCGTAAGAAGTCAATGTCTGGCAACTGATCATGAAGAGCACGCGCGTCGAGTGACAGTTCGGACGGCGGCCGAATTATTTTTTTGTCTAACTTGGTGGCAGACGCCATAACAACGTCTAACATAGACCTGGTACTTATTTAGAATTACATAACCGAAAAACAGTAGCAAAGACGAAGAAGTTAAAGTGACTCACGGCTGGTTCTCACGCTTAGCCCGTGTCTGAGACAACGTGTTTGAGATACCAAGTTGATCGAGCTCTTTTTGCAACGTCGAAATTGCAGATGAATTTCCACCACCACTATTAGCCCATAGAAAATCGACGTCAAGTAAAGCAGAAGAGCGATCTGAACGAAACAATAACGTAAACCAGCTGTTCAAGTCTTGAAGCCCTATCTATGTTGAAACAGACATCACCACTTCCTAATTAATTGTCTGTTGATTAAGAAAACAAACAAAAACGTGGAACACAAATTTTGTCATTCTTCTCTCAGCGAAATATCCATGTTTAACCCAACAATGCAGCCGCCACATTATGTCTGCGGACTGATCTTGCATATTGAACTATGATGTACAGCAAGAGGAGATCCTCTACTAAGAAAGTCGCTGAATCAAAAAACGTTCAAGATTCCAGACCAAAAATTCAACCAGCAATCAACTAACGTTGATAATCATCGACGTTCTGGAAGAAATCCACTGGAAAGGTGGCGAAATCCTTCTACCACATAAGTAACGTTGAGTGCCTCTTTTGGCAGTGCTATGGTTTCCTCAGAAAGTGTGAGAAAAACGCCAAACGAGAAACATAACAGTTAAACGAAAAATATGCTGGGGCTCAAACAATTGAAGTTTGTGTTATGTTTGGTTTTTCACACTGCGACAGTTACCGCACTTCTCAGAGCTCACAAATTCGAAGACATCCGAAAGACGAGTTGAGCAAACCAAGTTCAAAAACCCAGTATAATACGAACTTAAATATAAAAAAAAAGGTCACCACAATAGGTGATACCAAGGGTTGCGAAGAATGTATCTTCCTGTATTAAAAATATTATCTCGTTTTCTGATAGAAAAACAGGAAACGCACTTGCTGCCATCGTCGGATTGACTAAATCCGACTTTTCCCAGTCAAAATCAGCGCTCGGTATTGATGGTGATTCGATTGGTACAGTGGTAGCCGTTGATTGAGAATCAGAGGCTGGTGCCTCTGCCGAAACCACTTTGGCATCGTGTGCTCCTTCTTCACGAGAAATTATTACAGATCGGCGTCTGGAAATTCATAGTGCAAAATGCTCTAGAGTTTCAGCACATAACGTATTATGGCTATACACACATTGTGAAAAAATATCTTCATAAAACTATTACAGTACTACAAATATCATAGGAAACAGTCTGAATTAGTAAATAAAGCTCTAAAAAGCTCTCGTCGTTGATCAATCCCTGAGGGATGCGCCATGTATTCGACTTCACTAAGTGTCGCTGGAGGTGACTGAATGAATATCTGGCCTTTACAATGGCTCGCGGTGGCCTATCCATGTATCGAGCCAGTGCTGCTATCTTCCCAGACAAGTCTGGTACCAATTTGCCGACCGCGTAAGGATTGAAGGCGTGGTGAGCCATGGGCGTAGAGATCGATTCCACGTGTGTGTCGCAGTGGGGCCTCCAACCACTACGCCACACGCACCCTTTTTTGTAGATACGCCTGAATAAGATTCTACGGAGAAACCAGAAAGACTAGGCCCTGAAGAAATATGCTTGGATCTAAATCACGCCCTAAGAATGCGCCTATTTTCGCATAGTATGCACGATATAGTTATGAATAAAGCAAAAAACAAACATGGAAATCAATATCTGACATGTAAATCAAAGAATAGATCGAATGTAGAAGAAGGCATCGATATTTCAACCGAGAAATTAAATTTTCAAACAATACGCAGACCCAGCATCAAAAACGGGTAGCAGAACAACTGCTTGTAAAAGCTCAGCAACAAAGTTACGAACTTAAACAGTAGAAAGCCCTATTGTAATAGCAAAACTATGCACTGTAGATATTAAAACTAGCGAAAAAAGAACGGCGGATGAGTAAATTCTGCCACATACTTCTTGAACTCCGAAGCAGATAGAATGGCGCAGATCTTGTTCAGTTAATGGACAAAAGAGTTGTAAAGCTTTAGTCATGACATGTGTTTATTCCATTAATATAGGGAAAACCCACGTTATACCATTTGCGATTAACGGTGTTGGTTCTAATACAGTAAACATTGAAGGTGATGAGGAAACACGACCATCATCAACCTGAATTATAGCCAGAACTTCTCGGTATCAAATTAATACAGAAAACAAAATATAAGCGAGTTCCAGTAAAACCTACCGGATCAACACCTAATGCTTTGAAAAGATTAACTCTATGCTGTGATCCCTTCCATTCGAACTTCAACGCTAAAGCATCTTCAACTACTCGCAGAGCAAGCCAAAGCTCATAACCTCTGCAAAGGTGTTCTAAGATTGATCAGAGCCAATATAAAGGGGAAAAACCTAATGCGAAAATCTATGTGATTAAACAAAATCGAACGAACTTAACGAAAGGTATGGCGCTATTTTCCTTCACTTCTGAAGCATCGGAGTCGAGCAAATTAATAATATTGTATCCCTGAATTAAGGTGCCTTACTCATAGAGTATATGGGTTGTTATAAAATGAAAATGAAAATAGTGACCGAAATTACGAGACTATTTAAAGGTTCAGCACCTTGTCGTGACCTATTTCGTTCTCCACATTCCATAGATCAATAAAATCACATAAATCATCCAAAATTGGAGACATCAACTGCAAAAAGGAATTCCACAACAGAAAATTCCATTAAAAAAATTTAAAAAGGCTGACCGTTTCGGGTATCGGAACATTAGTAGCTAGAGGACTCGAGTCACTACTGGTACCATCGACTACTTCAGGAATGGACTTATCAAAATCGTCAAAGTCCGCCGACCAATCCCTATCTTGAAATTCGGAAAATAATAAATTGAAAACCAATGTTATGTCCATCAGCACTGCAAACAGATTGTACAACAATCTCACCATTTCTATATTCTTGAAGTGAGCTAAAGGCATTCCATTCATCGTCCTCACCACTTTCCTCAACAGTGGCAGGCCAAACCTGTTGAAAATTGTCGAAACTTATCGAAATAATTTATCATATTAAGACACACTTGACACTTGACACTTGAACGGCCCGTCCTCGCTGGTTGTGCGGACCCCAGCATAATCACCATTTATCGGAAATTTGCTGGTTAAGCCATTGTGGTTAACTGGAATCCCAGTCTGGCCGAAGTCAACCCCAGGTCTCCACCACCATGGGCAGTCGCAACCCTTGTGGATCAGAGAGATTTGCCATCGTGCGACTTCGATACCAGGACGGTGGCGGATCCTGATATTGGTTCACTCTTAGCTAGGCTTCCTGATGGAAACACCGGACTCCTTCCCAGCTTGGAAGACCCTGCCCGGGGGGAGGAATCCCCCCACTGTACATCGCAGCCCGACACCCAGGAACACCTCCCAGCCACGATGAGGCGGTAAACCGTTGGGAAGTTATATTAAGAAACAAGAGAAAACAACAAATGTTGAAGCAGTAAAAGCAAACAAAAATGTTGCACACTGAAACTAAAGGAAACAAAAGTTCCAAAGCCCTAAAGAACAATATGAACTGACTAACGTACTGGCTTACTAACTTCAGCCATCTGTCCAGATGAATGGAAATCCTCAGAAAAAGACGGTTGAGGTAGGGGATCGGAAAGACCTGGAACATTTCGCATTTGATTAGGTCAAAAATAAAAATCAAAGCGTCAAAAAAAAATGGGCTTAGCCAAACGAGAACGATGTCATCATTGGTAAGTATTCCAAAGACAACTAAGTAGCCGTTTTCTAAAACTTGCCCGCTTCCTTGATCTCAGATGTCCCAGGATGTTGACCAGTAAAATCGGCAAAATCACCAAACTCATCCTCAGTACTCTCATCATCTTGTAGAGAATCCAACCTATGCACTTCACAGTTTCTCTCTTTTGCAAAAGGACAAAAATCGACAGATGTCCGACCAAGTTCTGCAAGCAAGCTGTTTCGAAAAATAGCCGCTTTCATTCAAGAGTTTTGTAAAAGTGAACGAACCTCTATCGACTGGTAGTTCATTTATCACCGAGTTCGGATGATTCTGACCCAAACACTTTTCATGACCATCATCTGAGTCTTTCGTCGCAGAATTTTGCTTGCATGAAGAGAACTGAGGTGAAGCTGATGAGGAGGTGCAGGGTAGATCCGTTGGAATTTCAAGATGTCCAGTGCTAAATTCTTCCTCGTCATCGACCGTCATTCGAACGTCGCACTCAACATCTGGGAGCTCGTCCAACGCTCCAACGAATGGAGGTGGAGCTTCGAAGTCCATCTGAAGCAATACATGCAGTACAAGCCACTTAAGCCTTATGAGGTACTCAGTCCCATAGCAACGGTACATGACTGAAGGGTAGGATTCTAGGCAGTTACAGCAACAATATAGGCAGTCACATCGGGAAGTTCAAGTAAAAATGACGCCTGGATATTTCGTTCCTGGCTATGCTACATTTTGCAGTATCCCTTCAATTCCAATTTCATGATCTATATTCACGTGCTTAACACTTAGGGTCCGACGCGAGTTGATTTCCGTTCACACGGCGCGAAAACAACGATCGTCTTCAACTTCAAACTGTTTACTTTACCTCAATGTGAACTTTATTAATTTAAGTGAAGACAATCAGAGCCTGTACATCTTGTAGTAACTCCCACGTCTGACTTTCTATTAACCTCGGCATTGATTGAATAATTCTTTCTTACTTCTGTTTAGCAAACACGAGGTGTTATGTTATTTTTTTATTAACGTACAAGCTGACGTTTCGGCGGATTTCGCCTTCCTCAGAGCCTGGAAAGATCAAGTTGACTGCAATCTAGACGGCCAAACACCTTCATAACCAAAGAAAGAAAATGCTGAACCAAAATTTCAATCAGACTGATTACAGAATCTTTGCACACTCACCGCTTTCTATAAGTCTTCCACTAAATACAATAGATACTAAATACACTTCATTACCTCCCCTCTCACCCCTCTCACACGATAAGAGCGCTTGTGAGAAATATATTTCGAACAGCTGCCAGCGTGTGCACAGGAAGACAGCAGAGAGAGAAGTCCTGGAACTTGGCGCGGCAAATAGCCATTTTTAATGACTACTAAACCGTAGCTCGAGATAGGTGTAGTGGAAACCACAGGTATCACAACGATAACTCTAGCGACAATAAGGTCCCGTTTGTACTGCCCTTCATTTCAAATGAAGTACAGATATAAAACGCTGTTTAAGAAGGACCGGTCTACAAAATTCGGTAACGATAATTGAAATATTTATTTATGTGATCTTGTAAACTGATCTTCTTAAGCTGACGCGAGGTTGGTACAGGTCTTCGTTATCGTTTTCGTTGTTTTTGATGTCATTGATCGATGGCTGACGTTTTGGCGACTTCGCCTTCCTCAGAGCCGTGATGTCCCGGTCCCGGTGATGACTGGCCAGTCCCGCACGTAACATCACGGCTCTGAGGAAGGCGAAGTCGCCGAAACGTCAGCCATCGTTCAATAACATCAAAAACAACGACAACGACAACGACAACGAAGATCTGTACCAACCTCGCGTCAGCTTAAGAAGATCAGTTTATAAGGTCACATAAATAAATATATCAACTATCCATGCTGAGGTTTATAGAAAGTCGGTCTTTCGAGTTATTAAGAGATAATTGAAATGCCACCGAGTAATCTAAGACGCCAGCTAGTTCGTAACCACCTATACGACCTTCTATTTGCAACGCAAAGCGGCATAATTTGTCCGAATAGTAGAGACGGCGACTGCATGAGTTTGGGTACAGTCTATCTGATCTCTTGTAAAGTGTGCGGAGACGAATACGTTGGTGAAACGGGTCGACCACTCTGCGTGCGTATAAAAGAACACCTAGTCGGCAAACGTAAACCAAATACTCCACAAGGCACGCAAAGGACGAAGAGACTTAACGGAAAAGATTTTGAAGTAGGGGTTACGATCCTCGCGCACGAATCGAGAATACAAGCGCGGAAAACTCTAGAGGCATTCTGGATTAATTCCGAGAAACCGAAGATGAACCGCAGGAAGGAATGCCTTAATACCGCGCGTGATATTGGGCAGTATATAAGCCTGTTATTTTGATGAGATGGCCACAATACGATTCCGTGTGAACTCTGTGCGGTTGGTCTCCACGTGACGTACTCAGTGGAAGACTTATAGAAAGCGGTGAGTGTGCAAAGAAGCCATTATGTGTTGAATGTGATTTAATTTTTGGTTCAGTATTCTCTCTGTTTGGTTACGGAGGTGTTTGGCCATGTAGATCGTAGTCAACTTCACCTTTCCAAGCTCTGAGGAAGGCGAAATCCGCCGAAACGTCAGCCTGTACATCTTAGTCAATAAGATGCTAAATCCCTAATTCTACTCCTTCTACTATGAAATCCTGATTTCACGGAACTCAGCGTCGCACCTCGGTCGCTTTTTTTTCGTCGAAAGAAAGTATTCGAAAAGTGAAAGCAATTGAATAAGCGATATTTCCTCTACTGGAACTTGGCAGGTTCTCTAAATACGCTGCTGATCACTTGGCCACCAGAATTTCGTTTGACACCTCATAAATTCACATTTCGTTTTCACTTCTTTCGGAAATCCTTATTCAAAACAATCTTAAAGGCCAAACAATAGGTTTAAAAACCCAAACCCAGACTTAAATAGGTCCAGAAAAGCCTCTTGTATAAGGCGATAGCGTTTTCAACAGCCCAAGTGCTACAGTTACTGAAAAATTTTCAGCTGTTTATGAAATACCAGTGCAGTCGGACCCTAAGCAGTAATTTCTAAGGAAAAACTGCACAAGTGATTACCTTTCCTATTATATGCTTACTATATTTCTATAACAGTGAAAAACTGCTTGAAACAACAGCCTGAATGCTACGAAAATACAGAATCCTGCTACCGACTGTTTCTGTGTAGAAAGAAAAGGTAAAACTAAGGATAGAGGAAAAAAATAATGAACGTGTCCCTTCAAGGAACAAGAACGTGATAATCGATAACACCACAACTAAATGATAACCATCATGGGGCCACAGTGACACAGTATGCAACACATGAGCCCCGGTAAGGGCAATTGCGGGTTCGAACCTGGCCTGGGGAACAAGTTTTGTAAACACTCCAGCATCATAGTGGTTGCAATTGACATCATACCCTGCCGTGAGAAATAATAGTAGGCAATAGATTAAAAGTTAGCACTGGATAATAATCGTTAGAAGAATGGTGACCAAGTAGTGCAAATGAGGCAATCAAGCGCATCTGTCCAACCCGTCACTGGTCCCGAACATACGGCAGAGCTTTCCAAACATTCCATAGCTGGCAAATAACACGTCACAGAAATATCAGAGAATGAATTACAACAAAACCTGCCAAGCAAGTGCCTTGTGAAAGTCAACCTCGAATCAGCATAACACTGAAAAGAAAACTAACAAAAAAGCTCTTACGAAACAGAAATGAAATCGGGGATATCGCATCGAAACTACACATCGACATGGAAACCGCCTGCTACACTCAGAAAATAGTGGGCAACACAAGGACAACTTCCTTAACGACCAGTCGACGCCCGCCCATCGCGCAAAGGTTGCACGATTCTGGCGAGCACGCGCACAGAGATTCAACCCGTCTCCCAGAATTGGCGAAATTCCGGTCTATAACATCCAGGAACATTTTTCATCCTTGAAGCTATTGATTTCATCTTAAGTTCGTGATACTGAACACTGGGTTACGCTACTCTGTACAGTTTTAGTACTGCTGCAGCGTGTTTTTGGGCTTCAGCCGTGGTTTGTGTACATTTTCAATCCCGTACCTCTTCACATTTCTGCCGTTTTAGCGTTTATGACCCATCTTATGTACTGTTTTACTGGTTATTTCTTACGTACCACTTTATTGTCGCCATATTCTGCCCTGAATAGCAAAATGACGAAGATATCGCGCATGACTGGCGAACACCAAGCGTTAAGCGTTTTTTCTTCCTAATTTTGAGTTAATCTTACTTGGACACTTGGATGGTCCGTCTTCATGTTGTGCGGACCCCAGCATAATTTCCATTTTCCCGAGATATGCTGGTTTAGCCATTGTGGTTGCGTGGAATCCCGATATCAGCCTGGCCAAAGTCTGCCCCAGGCCGTCACCACCACCGGCAGTGGCTGCCCTTGTGGATCAGAGCGAAATTTGCCACCAACGGTGGTGGATCCTCGTACTGGTTTACTCTTAGCTAGGCGGATTCCTGATGGAAACGCCAGACTCCTTCCCAGCTTGAGAGACTATGCTGGGGGATGAATCCCTCCGCTGTACATTGTAGCTCGACACTCAGGAGCACCTCCTAACCACGGTGAGGCGGTTAACCGTTGGGAGGTTTATAATCACCTTCTAAACATGTCATGTGTTCCTCAGTGTAATAACAGATGAAATAGAATGGAAATTAAACATGTTCCATTAGGTTCACCGTTTCTAAAAACGAGAGATCAGTATGTTTGACGTATTTCCCTCTTTTTCAGGGTTCCTTTCAAAGTTTGTTTAGATGCCAATTCTGTAACTATTGTACCACCCAACTCTACCTGAATATTGTATGCAACAGGTGTATACTGTAGTTCCAGAGAGTCTAGGATGAGAAGCACATTAAACTGAATGGGGAACATCAAGCATAGGTCGTCAACCACATGCGACTATAATCAGCTGTTCTAAACTTCCTCATTGGAAGTCACGAAAAAGCGGCTCTGAAGAAGGCGATACTGCCGAAACGTCAGCTAGCGTTGTATTGTATTGTGTTTTTCTATGGAAGTAAATGTATGCTGTTTAAAAACCTCGCGATTGCTGAACAAGAAAACGACGCATCAAGCATAGGGTCCACAGCGATTAGGAGCAGCTCAATGGTTTGAAATATCGGCAGAACCGCAAGTTATTCTTGTCAACAGCTGTTGTTTCCATAAAACCACGTTAGACAATCTCTTGTTATGAAAAGCAGCTTTGAGTTTCATCTAGATTTCCGGATGAGCCAGGTTCATGCAGACTCTGGATAACGCACATATGGTCTGTTGAACTGCTTCTTTCAAATGGTCCGAATAACGAAATCAATAGGTCCTTAACTCTAACCTACGATTTAGTATTCTACCAAGAGCAACTCACAATGATATAGAAAAACAATACGCACTAATGAGCGAAAATAACTCCTGAATGTAATGTACGAAGAGATATCGATTGATTTTGAATTGGTAACGAGTGTGTACGTGTTTCACTAAAGAATCAGCGTTATTTTTGTGATTTGTATGGTCGGAGCTTTTAATTCAAATAGAACATTCTGCTGGATGAATTGACTCTTTGATGTGTCTGCTCGATTTTAAGGCCAACAGTAGTTTTTGTTTTCTTTCTAGTGTTATTTTAGATTGTCACTATGCTTTACTCGTGCTAATCCAGGCAGGAGTGGGCGCTTTGCTTACCACCCATTCGCTCTGAATTGCTATTCCATTTGGTGGCTTGCTAAGCTTTAAACCTTTCGGACTGTTCTTGACAACGAAGGGAAGGGTATGTGGCCAGACACCGACCAACGGCCTGTGGACTATGTTAGTTACTTCTTGCGGTAGTATCGTCTTAGATCGTACTTGTTTCACGATCTTCATTTATAGTTTTAATTATGCGATTCATTTCAGCATATTTCATACGTCTTCTTATGCTATTAATAGTTCTACTTGCCGTACTCACCTCCAGTTTTCTTAGGTTTGCCGGTCTCTATTATGACGACTAAATCGGAGAATTTCCTTCCAGGCATGATTCTATGTTAACTTGTGAACAGATCATTTGGCAGTCCGGTATACTCCATCTTAAGAGGATCAGTGTGATATTAGGTGTGCTCGTTCGTGATGTGGTCTTTCACCTTATCGAATAGTTTTTCTATTCATTTCAGGAATTTTATTCCGGTCTAGCGGTGGAAGTGTATTGATGCATGTCTTTCAACCGATCCCAAACCGAGTCTTCGTCGATAAAATCCGCTACCTCAACCGTGAGACAATCAGAGTGGGTTTCACCTTATATACTTTAGGTTGGAGGCTCTTCGCATTCTATTTATACCGGAATGAGTTCGCTTTTCCGCGCCCCAAGCTCACCGAGCCCTCCACCCCTCCGGGGTCCGCGTATTGGTAGCAGACCTGTCTGGGAGGATATCAACACTGACTCCATACATCGGTAGACCGCCGCGAGTCATTGTATCGGTCAGATATGCATTCGACCACCTCCAACGTTATTTAATGAAAGGATTGCAGGAATGAAGGGTTGATTAACACCGCTAACAATTAACGCTGTTTAGATGCTTTTTTTTTGAAGTTCGCTTTTTTAGCGGTGATACCTCAAGCAGAGTAAAAGCCACCGAACTTCTCGTTCCTATTTCCGATCGACAATGCCCATTGGTTTTTCATGAGATCTATGATGTGAAATTTTTCGGCTTGGAAAAGTGTCATCCGTTCGATGCCGGAAAATGGGGCAAAGTGCATGCGAAGTTGAAAAGTATGTTCATATATATTCATTCGTTCATATACACTATAGACTTATGCTTAGGTCTATTGTATACTGGAATATACGTGGTATCGATTTGTATCGGCAGGCGATGCATGTTTTTACTTCATGTTGTAGCCGTCTCTTTCTTTACTTCTTTCAAAATTTATCCTTGGTCCTTAGCTAGAGTAACACGTTTTTTTGCAGAGTGGAGGCTTATTTCTGATGACGCTACAGTTAGACCAAATGAGGCGACCAAAAGCGATCTTCTTATTGTTCATAGTAGATGGTTCGTGTTCTTTCTCTGATCTTCTCTTAAAGCTCTCAGTATTAAATTCGTGTAGCTGCGGAAATTCAATATCTTTGTAGTTCTTTCTTAGTTACCTGGCGAGCCTCTATTCACCGTGTGTTCTTGCTAAAGTGATTGAAGTACCTATTGCTTGCTTGGTACCAAATTGTATCACCGACAAATACTTTCTGAAGCGAATGAGGTATGTAATCTCTCTCTCTGATCATACTTTCCTTTCACTTCACTGTTTTCAAATACAGCGATTTGCTTAACAAACATACAACAGGTCAGTTTTTTTATACGTACCTAGTTTGATTTGGTCACTTTTTACTTTCCACTTTCTGTGGGTTATATTTGGTTGAAATCCTGCCCAAAATTGCTTTGTGTGCAAAGGAAAGTTGTTTGTTTTTTTTTTAAATAAGCACAAAGAGATGATGAGTCCAAAAGTGGTTTACAAAGGATGATTCAAACGTTGAGATATGTTGTTACGTCTATAATTTATTAATGAACGAGGTAGCTTCGGTTTCTTTTTCTTCATCTGTCCATGTTCAGCATCGATTAGATGTAAAAGAGGATTCTTGAACTTCTATTATCTTTAAAGAAAGTTCTTTTTTTCAACAACCTCTGCTTGTTACTGACGTTCTCCTTCTGCTTCGTTTGGTTGGATCGAACATACTAATGCCATGTTTCTTATCACAGCACCACAAACTTCTGTCATTGTTGTCATTCACATGCCGATTTTCTCTTCAGCTCTTTAATTTTTATGATTTTAAACCCTTAGAAGTCGAAAGCAATACGGAACACAAAGTAAAACGCTCAAGACTTTCAAAAATTCCTTTACGAACGTGTTACTCGTCTTTGTACTCAGAATAGTGCTGAAAAGACTGTTTCATCATCATTGTGCTTCTGGCTGTAGTAAGTTAGGACTCAAATAAGAATCGAAAGAAGCCGATCGATCCTTCCTACATGGTCTTTCGCTTTCACTGAAGGTGTAATAACTAGCTGTTTTTCACATAATACCCTGCCATGAAGAAAGAATAGGCTGGATGTGAAAGTTAGAACACTAAGTGGTTGTTCTTTAATTTGTTTTAGATATCAATGCGGAGGTACTGTAGCCGCCTGTCGAATCGCACTTGATCGTGGCTGGGCTGTTCATCTCGGTGGAGGTTTCCATCATGCATATCGTGGGTATCAGAGATTTCTTGTCATTAAGATTCATAAGAAGAATGGATCGAACGTCAAACGATCTTACTGTTTCTTAACAGGGAGTTCTGGAGGTGGTTTCTGTGTTTATGCGGATATTTCACTTGCTTTAAAGATATTATTCGGTATGAGGCTGATAGAAAAGGCCATGATTATTGATTTGGACGCTCACCAGGTAAGGTTAGATTTTAAACTGTTCGGTTAGTTGAAAGAGAACTTCAATTTTCGTACCACATGTGGCTTGTTTCGAGAAAGCAGTCGGCACAAACAGTCTGTTTTCTACAAATTACCACTAAGGGGATACTGTTTTTTCTGTGTATTCAATGAGTCGAGGGCACGTGTAAGGCAATGGTCAGAGGCGCCCTGCAATACACAAGGGGTCGTTCCTCGCGCCCCAGGCACGCCAAACCTTTCATCTCTCCGGGGTCAACGAATTGGCACCAGACCTGTCTGGGAGGATAGCAGCACTGGCTCTATACATTTGATATCACCTCTAATGATGCTTGATTCAGAGATTGACCAAAGCGAAGAGCTGTATCCTCTATTTTTTATTTTTATTGGATGAGTCACGCAGTAATTGCTTGCCTTTTATTCCATTTAAATGACACATGGTCTTTTGCTTCCTTATCTTGACTTCATGTCGACGTACATTTTACTTGAATGTTTCCATTTTTTGTTTGTTTACCTCTGGACTTTGGCATGTGCGAAAACTATACTAAGTCGTTCATTCGAATGTTGGTATTTCAAGTGCTGTATTTCTGATTGTGAACTAATTCGTCACTTTTAAGAGAGGTTCCACTAAAGAACGAAATTTTTTCTTGATAATGAAATTATACTAGGGCAACGGACACGAGCGTGACTTTGGTGATGATGAACGAGTATTTATATTAGACGTCTACAATCCACGAATTTATCCACGAGATCATCAAGCAGAGGGAGGGATTTCTCAATATGTGCACGTCGGATCAATGACTTCTGATGCTGAGTATTTGAGGTTGGTGCTTATTTTGCCAAGTTGATAGGCTATTTTTTGTAACTTCTATCAGGAAAATAAATCGATAGGAATCATCACAGATATTTAACCATTCAGGTTGATTAAACGCCATTTTTCTGCCGCATTATCACAGTTTAAATGTGATTTGGTGGTGTATAATGCGGGAACAGATAGCCTTGACAATGATCCACTTGGTTGTCTTTCTCTCAGTCAAGAGGTTCGTTTTTGGTGCCTTTTTTTGCAGTTGCACAGTTAACGCACCTTCTGTTCCTTTTTTTCTTCTTTTTTTTTCTTAGTCGTACAATTAGTTTTGTTTTTTTTTAAACCAAACGGAAAGCCTTTCCGAGATACATAATCATTTGAGCTCAGGTTGGAATAATAAAAGTTGAATAAAGCAAGTATAATGGAATCGTAAGAATCCGTAAGAAACACTCCTAAGAAGACCCTAATAATAACGTGGAGTATTCCTTGTTTCCAGTGCATTATCAGAAGGGACGAGCTGGTGTTTGATCTGTGCCGACAGAATGAAACGCCAATCGCAATGTTGACGAGCGGCGGATATCTAATGGAGAGCGCTGATGTTATCGCTTCTTCGATTCGGAATTTGCACGAGAAACAGCTGATACAGTTAAAAACGTGAATAATTTATTGTACATATGTAAAGAAGTGCAATTTTCAATTGCTATTACTATTGTTGTTACTATTATATATTTTTGGATTAATCAAAGATAATTATTCGAACCCACACATCACATTGACAACTGCAGACATGTGCTATAGTTAGCGCATATAGTGTGAGGCTATATGGATTACCGAATGTACCGAATGAAGTGGTTTACAGTCACAACAGTCATATCTTTCTTGATTCAGCGAATAAGTTCAATATTATACTAAATTATATTGCATAGATCTATTTGTTTATTTGTTTCAAATGAGCCATCATCACACCTACTGTGTGGGTCCCAGTAGCGCTTGCGTTCGATTTGTTTTCTTCGCCTTCATAATCCTCGAACATTTCGGGTGTTGCTTCGGCTGCTGCTTGAGGGTATTTTCTTACGAATGTCGTTGAATGTTGGTCAAGTCGGTCTTTCCCGCTTTCCTGGGATAACCGTCCTGACGTCTTTCCGCGTTAATTGCATAGAGTTAGCTTCTCCCAGACTAATCTGGTACCGATTTCTTAACCACAGAGGGAGGGGTGGAGGGCTTGCTGAGACACTGTGGAACGAGGTCGAACCAGTACCGAGCTCGCAATGGACGGAATCACTATTACTGCGCTACCCGCCTCATCATTATATTGCTTATATTGGGTAGATATAGACACATAGTGCTTATATAGTATGATAAGGAGGCTCTGCAGGAAACGGCACGACGAAATTGTTGAGGCATATTTAAACGTTGTGTTAATTAATCGTACTCTCACGTAAGCACGATATCATAGATCGGGTGTGGCAAATAACGCCGTCTAAAGAACTAACCATCTTTTTTCCAGATGGTTTTGTAGAGAGGCGAAGTTGATGTAACTTGTGATGGTATTCATATAATTCATGAGGGATTTATCTTATCCAACATTAGATATACACTCTTGTTTCTTAACGTCTATTGAAAGCCGAAAATAAGATTTAAATTTTGCACGAAAATGGAACACCTTGGGAATGTCGTCAGGCTACAGTTACTTTATGTGAGGAAGTGTTACAGAACAAACGAGTGGTGCGATTGGATAAATCGTGAAAGAGATGTTGTTTAGGATAGAATACTATTCTACGAAGTGGACACCATCGATGACCTCAATGATTACTGTTTTTACATTAAAGTTTTGCTGAGTACTCGTCTAGACTGCCTCGTCACCCGATCTCCTGTAGTGGTTAGTCAACGAAGTAGCACGCTGCGTTCGCGGTAGAACAGAATGGCAACCTACTATAATAGACTGAAACCCACGTTTGTATTGCCAGTAGTTGGTGTCTCTATCACAGGACACTCTTCTGAGGACTGGAGCCTGAAATCTTCAAATTTTCAGTGAATGGAGCAATTAGTATAGGTGGAAAATGGAGTTCCTTTACATGTGTTCAACTCGACAGTCGTCCTTATTTTAAAGAATAGCACGTAAATCCATGAACCGTTCCATGTAACAGATTAGCTAATTAGCGATAAAGTAACCAAAGGTCTTCGATTTTATTAGACATAGGAGAGCTATGAAATCACCTCTCTTTTGATTGGGAAGCAGAACGCGCTAGTAATTCCTCGACTTCTTCGGCACAGGCAAACCGCTTCTGAGATCATTTTTGGCTCACGCGTTTCATCAAAATTGACTCTGAAACAAAAATTTAGATAGAACGCATTTGGAGACAAATGTCTTAGTATCTAGAAGCACTAATTCCATTGATCTTTGATGGATTATGTATTTTAAAAATCGCGAATTTCACAATGTTAACTTTTCCACTTACTGCCTATTATAAGTTTTCATGGCAGGGTATTACGTGTGGAACGACCACGAGGATGCTGAGACATTTGCAGAACTTCGGACCGCAGGTGTCTACGGTGGGGAACGAACGCGCTATGACCATTTCCGGGGGCTAACACGTTCATCACCACACCATGCGGGTCCTTTGTTTCGCCTCTCTCAGCTATTTCTATCGATCAGCCCCATCACGAATACGCGAATTGATTGTAGACTTCATGGTTAACTTATGATGTCGTTACAATCGTACACTTCTAACGGCATATCATAGAGATCACTACGGCAGTCTATGGTGCTTAGAATATGGACTTAAATGTAGTACTGAATCACTTTTTTTCTGAATTCTGGTTTTGCTCTTAACGGTAGCAAATTTCGCACCGCCATTCCCACGGACACATAGCTCTCTGCATTACGGTGGTGTCGCCTTCAGCTCTCGGTGATCTAGCACAAATAGGTGGCTCGGCGACGGGCGGAGTCCATTCGTCGTCGGCTTCGATATTAACACCATCCAACGATTCACGCATCCATGCTGCTAGATCGTCCTTCTGTAGAATAGAAAGTAATCAGAGTTCCATAACGACTTCTGCCGTTGATTTTATGCTGAACGGGCTGAGGTTGTAGTGTGGCACTCTGTGTTTCTCGCAGAAATGAGTAAAACATCGTCATGTATTAGATCTGGGAAAGAGCTAGCGCATCGGCTGTTAGCCGATGGATTGATAGTACGCACAGTTATTGCTAAAATATGTTATTTTTACTGTGTTAGTCATCTCACATCAATTACTCATTGTTTTAGTAAGTTCAGATATGTGTAGCATCGATATTAACCTCAAGGTGAGTATCTTTTGTGGCATTAATGCTAAGAAAGAAGCCTTTCCGTTAGTTTCGCTTTATTATAATCTTCGTGTAGCGTAGTGGCTAGGGATGTCCTGCAACACAGACGAGGGCGTAGGTTGATATTGTGCCCTGTCTAGCCAATCCGTCAATCACCTCTACAGTGCTACCACTGCAATTCAATACATGCCGCATCCCTGGGATCAGCGGCAAAGAACTTGTACGTTATGACTTGTTTCATTTGTTCAAAACAAGTTCAGAGTCTTTGTGAACGGTTTTACAAATTGCCAAGGATTTTATGAGCTCGCTTAAAAAATTGGATGTGAGTGCGACTTGTGGAGGGTTTAGTTGGTGGTGATGGACAGACATGTCGACGATATTTAGCTTTTCGCAAGCCAGTTTGCCAAATCTTCCGTCCGACCAGGATCCGACCAAGAAGGCAGCAGTGGCATGGTCGCTAGAGATCCGAGACAAACACAAACCTTGCACCTATACGAACAACTTTCCAGCAATTATTGAAAGGTGAACTAACACTAAAGGACAATTTTAATGAAAAAAGAACAAAACTCGTTGCTATGCACTTTCTAAAGGTGCTCTGAAGAAAGAACTACAAATTAAAGAGTGCTCGATAAAAGTGAAAGAGGGTAGTTTTATATCCAAACATTCATTAAATGATCTCAGTAGTCATAAAGTATAGATATAAACTGTTTTCGGCAAAAGAAAAAACTACGAATTATGCAGTAACATAACTGTGATTGGTGTTCATTATACGGAACAGTATTTTTTGTGCCTCACTGTAGATTTTAGTAGTTGGTTGTTATACATTACAACCCCACCCCTCACCCCCAGCTACTTCGAACGTCGAACGGTCACCGTTAGTGCAGTTGAACTTAGGAGCTAAGAAGGTCACGTCGAGAAAAGAGGATAGCCTTTGGTCTTGGTAACAATTTCGTTTTCTGCTGCTTTTTCATTTGTCTTTTTTTTCAACGCATTCACTAAGGCCATATAAATCTTATGTGCAGAAAAGAATCTATAGAAACTATCTATATCTAAAAATCTATAGAAATAAATGGCTATGGCTGTAGTAATTTTGATATCTATGGAATAATGCGTTGAGCAAGAGATGTCTATAAGATTAGATATGACAAATGCTGTTACGAACTAATGAGGTACTGCATGGATTTGACATGGCACTGGAAATTCTACTAGTCATGGAAAAATTCAGATACATATATACATATATATATATATAAATATAAATAAATAAATAAATATATACATAAATATATATACAAATATATTATGTTTGTTATGTTTGTTATTATTATGTTGTGTTAATAATGTTAATGTTATTATTATGTCTGTTATGTTATTTGTTATGTTATTATTATAATATATATGTTTTAAATATATATACATATATATATGTATATATATTTAAAACAATAGGATGCGAGTCACCTCTGAGATTTGTTGATGTTGCTGTTGTTGTGGTGATTATAACGGAGAGAATGAGAACGAGATGTGACAAGGAACGACAAGCACGGGGCTGGGGGAACAGAGGTCATACCGAAGGAACGTTTAGAATCAATAAAGGGATCCCCACCTAGAGGTTCATCGGTTGTCATCGGGCTCACATTTACTTTTCCTTGCTCTCCATTCTCATTCGTTTGTGTGAAAAAATCTGTTCTTTTTCTCAACCAGTTTCAAAAGGATTCGTAATGTTCGCCATCAAACGAGTAACTGTCTAGCAATTTTATGAATCTACGAGGTTACGAAACCATGTCTTACTTGAAACCACTTTGTATAAACTGTTGAGGGAGGTTGCCTTGTGTGAAAAAGTTGATGGAAGCACTCTCAACTTTTGACAAACAACAGAATGAGCATACCGTCAATTGTGAGGACACTGACAGATTAGAGAACTTTTAGGAGCAACTTCTAGAATAGCATCTTATTCGAAAAAGCATAACGTTACCAATGTGGGCGGTTCAACACAATGTCGATGAGGTCTGTGTAAATGTCGTCGCCGATGATTTCTGGCTGTAGTGAAATGTTGATAGAATAGAAGAATACCCAGAAAACTTAGAAATCGCATTTCTCGGTGATGGAGTAATACGAGGTGGGTGGGTAAGTGTCTGATTTGACCTAGTGCCCTCCTATTGGAATGTAACGTCCGATCGGGAACACCATACCGAAATTGTCAACTCCACTTGCCCTAGAAGTTGAAATCGTTAAGTTTTTATACAGGAAAATTGAAACAGTTCTATCTTGTTACTTGATTTTCTTCCACTAGTTCTCAAATGAGCGTCCGAAAAAAATTCGACCATGACCGATAAGAGGTGATTGAGAAGCTACGAAGCGGAACGTGACCAAACATCAGATTAACAAAAATATTTTTCATCATCTCTTTCATAATGAAACCTCTGATAAAACTAACCATGGACGGAAAATGGAGAGAAATCTCTAATATTTGAACAAAAGGAAAGGCACTGTAAGTCCTTATCGTCTCATTCAAGGTCTCAGTTTACCTATTAGTTTAATTATTTCAGAACGAAGTTGCTAATTAGAAACAGAGAGCAGTTAAAATTTTATCAAGGACTTCTGCTTGAATTTGGAGACCAAGGATTTTGAAACGGGCGACGCTCTCCATGTAAAATCTGTGGAAAAATGACTATGAAAAGTTGAACAGGAACTGATAGATTTCAATCATTGAGCTATTTTCCTTCCCTTCTCCATTTTTCTTGAAATTCTGGGTAACGAACGATACCTTGAATTTTTAGAATGTCTAAAGAAAACAATGCTCTGCACATGGTTTAATTATTTTCATGTTCTCTTCTGGATTTCAATGGGCTTTTTTCCACGACAGCACGATCTTATGTGTCTTGTAATTCGTGATAAACTGGCAGCACATAGAACTTCCATCGTGATCGTGGCATTATGAAAGGCCTTTGCCATAGTCGTATCACATCGACGAATGGGCAATTTCTTCCGACCGAAAACCTGACGGTAAAGAAAAAATCTTGTAAATCACATAGTCATCAGTTCCCTTTCCATACTAACTTAATTTCACTAATAGGACCGATATGATATTAACACCGACCACTTGATGTTTTTTTTTTTCAAAATATCAACTATGAAAATTGCATGATTAACAGCAAAAATAGAAGTTCACCTTCAGTCTTTGTTACAATAATACTGAAGTCCTATAATCTTAACTCTTTTATTCACTGCCTTTTTCTTCTTAATGGCAGGTTATGTTTCGAATTATAACTGGTATGAAATGCTGAGATATTTGTAAAACACCGGACCACAGGTCTATGCAGTGGAGAACGAACACGCGCTGTTGTCCTTACCGGGGAGCAGCGCACTTCACCACTGCACCATCCGGGTCCTTCGCTTTGCATGTATCTCAGCTAGTTCTATCGATCTTTTGAAGTCTGATTATAGGACTGAAGTCCTATAATTCCGCTTAAAGATATCTCGGCATTTTGTTTTCTTTTTTATTACAAAAAAGGAGGACTCAGCGCTAATTTAGCGCACTATTTACTAGCATAAGTTAAAGCACTTAAAGATTGTAAGAGGTTTGCACTACTGCAAAAAAGCTACCGTATCCAAGCTTGAAACTGGAAAAAAAGACATAAAAATAAACAGCAAGTTTTGGTCTTAGAGTTCTAAAAATCTGAAGTCAAAATCGAATACATGTAATGAGAACGAATAAAATAGGTGGTTGTAACAATCTGAAGAGAACAAACCCGAACTCACCATTGTAACATTAATCCGGCCTCCCGTGACGACGATTGTTCAACGTCATTTCGAAGTCGAACCGTGACCTCAACCAATGATTGTTGGATATAGAATCATGGAAACTTGGAAAAAAATAACTATTAGCGAATAAATCGGAAAGAGTGTGAAGAACCGACGGTTGCATTACGTTGCGGCGGAATGATAACCTTTTGTGGATAGACAGTATATGTTCGAGGTGCTGAGACCAGAATCCTGAGATGAGATAGAGTTCTACATGTAGTAATAACAAATTTCATAGAGAAACGAAAAGCTGTGCAGCAATGCAGAATTTCCACGTCCATTATATTTTGCGGCGCAGTTACTAGCTTTGAAAGAACGTTGCCGAAAACTCGACATTCCTGGTGTCCTAATCTACTAAATTAAGTTAAGCCATGTCTATGCCCTAATAAAAGACTTAAAGGACATGGTATTTAAGAGAAATCTTGGACGCTTTCTAGACCAGCTTACATTTAGCACATGATTTGTATGTTTGTGGAGACCTCACTAGAGAAACATGTACTTGACGTTGTCCATTATTCGAGCTCTTTCCTTTACCTTAATGTGATCCAGTCGCTCGCACATAAGTTCTCCAATGAAAGCACACCTTCACCAAGGTTATCAAGAACAAACGGCTGCAAAACACGCAAAAATACAAGGGTGGCAGTGGGCTACAATCAATTTTATGGATTAATGCGCTCTCACCCTTGGCGTGACTCGGAGAGCATCCGCAGTTTCCACTACGGTTTCAGATTTGGCAGTATAAAGTTGTTCGCTGAAATTTCTGGAATATAGTGCTATTAGTGTTTTTGTTAAAATTGATATACCACGGGAAAATTTACTTCCATGCCAAAACATACTCATATTATGCGATTTAAAAACCGTTTAAATATTGTCATTGTAAAACATCTAGTAAAAGGATAAAAAATAAAGCTCTCGCCGCTGACCTATCCCTGTTAGTACGGTAGTCGACTTCATTAAACATCATTGAAGGTGATTGAATTCATATCCAGCCTTTACAGTAACTCGCGGTGGCTTACCATGTATTCAGCTAGTGCTGCTATCCTCCCAAACAAGTCTGGTACTATATGGCCGACTCCAGAAGGATGGAAGGCTTAGTGGGCCTTGGCGCGTGATCGATCCCATGTGTATTGCAGTGCGCCTCTGACCACTGTGCTACACGGGCCCCTCGCCCCGCCAATATCTAATAGCAGTGAAATATCTACAACTAACAATTCAGTAGCAGCTATCCTATGTTTACTTCATTTATTTCCATTGTTACATTGCTATTGTTTCGCTGGAAAAATCTACTGTAAACTTGAATTCTCTCGTACCTTAATAATTCCTAGTGAAATTCTAGGAAAACATTTAATGGCTGCACTTATCTGTTTTTTTCAAATGTTTCCACTTAATCATCTATCTATTTCTTTGTTTTTTTTTTTACTATTTTTAAGGTTCACTGGTATTTCATCTGAAGCGGATAATCGAGAGATATCAGAAAGAAAGAACCAACTTCATCCATTCAACAAGTGGTTCCTACTTGGAAAAGTTGCAAAGGTGAAAGAACTCGACAAATACATGTCACGCGGACTGAACAAAGGCATCGTTGTTATCATATCTGATTTGCAGATTTCCTTTTATGCAAAAATAACCAAGTTTTTCAAATACTCTGTGAGGAGGAATGAAACGTGGATGCTGTACGACAGCCGGTGAACTGCAATGGGACTCATCTGGTGCTCTGAAACTTTTGGAAAAGCGAATTTCAAATAAAAGAAGAGTAAGGTGATTGTTTCAGTGTCTGCCGGTGGATTAACCTACTAAAACTTCTTGAATCTTGAGGAATGTCACAGAAAACTATGTTTCGGAAATAAAACTGCAGAAGTTGAAAGAATGGGGTTACGACAACTAGGGCTACCTAACCTAGCGTACTCATTTCACCTCACCAATCGACTGAAACCATTTCGATAACTACTTCCCTTCGAAAACGAAGCCTCTGATGAAAACACCTTTTAGAAATTCGTCGCTTTTAGAATCAAAAAATTATAGCTAGTACCATGGTGGAAAGTTTGATTAAAAGTTACTAACCTATCAATATTTCATTCCAAATCTACTGCTCAAAGTCGGGCTCTATCTGCATCATTCCATTCGAAACCGAATCGAAGGAAAAAGGACAAGGGAATATACGTTCGTCGCTGATCAAACCCTGAGGGATGTGGCATGCATTCGACTTCATTAGGCATCGTTAGAGGTGATTGAATGCATATCTTGCCTTTACAATGACTTGCGGTTGTATCAAGTCAGTGCTGTTATCCTCCAAGACAGGTCTTGAACCAAATTGCCAATCCTTAGGGATGGAAGGCCTAGTAAACCCAGGGCGTGGAATCGAACCCATGTATATTGCAGGGCACCTATAAACCACCGCCCTACGAACATCCAAACCAAATTTGAACAAAAGGACTATGCAAAAAACCACACTTGTTGCTTTAGAGTAATGGAAAGCAAGAATTAAGTAAGCACTTTTATCTGACCTTTCACTGTTATCATTTAGCATAGGCTTTTCCGCAAGTGTGGCGGTCCAAACAGGAGTGTCATTGTTTCGACCGATAAAAAATGGCGCTATTTCCTGTACGAGCGCTGTGATTGAGTACACAACATACAGTAGGATGCAAAACTGAAAACCGAGATAATTTTGATGATCCTGGAAATGAGAGCATAATCCGCTGAGCGAATTCGAATATAACTCATCATATAGTGCTGATAAGTATTCATTATTTACAACGATGCTTCCATAGTACCACAAAAAATTCATAGATTTTGATCCCAGAACTTAAAAAATATACCATACCGCGATACGAAGCAAGTTCCTGCCAAGTTTGCAATAAGTCGTCCTCATTTCACGTCGATAAAGCTGTGGTAAACAGAATTGGTATTCTGACCAGGTGTATAACAGAAGTGGTTGAATAAACATGCAAACAACCCGCGTGTTTCAAACTACCTATTCCACTCAAATTGTGAAGTTACGTGGACTGACAGTATTTCCCATACATTTCTGTTGTTTTACACTATTTACAATATTGGCAGGGAGTGGTAAGCGCAGGGATTACGAACGCGGTCCAATAGACGCGCCGTTACTGGTTTGGAATCGAAATAGTTCACCGAAGCTTCTATCCCTTTAAAGACATTAAACTGTATGATACTTGTCGAGAAAAAGATTCTTTCGATTCAAGAAGGCTGGTGAGTGTTTATTGTGCATATGAGGAAACGTCCTAGCCCAGATCTTTCAGAATATCGGGAAGCATCAGCTTCAGCGACATTCGTGAAGAAGAGGAAATCACTAAGTGGCATTTGAAGCTGAACTCACGGGAAAATATTAGACCGTTGTGGGTGACGTATATGAGACAACGAATCAAATGAGAGGTTCCATACAATAGGTGAAGTCGGGTGAAATAAAAGCAAAGATTGGAATAGAAAAGCATTATTGTTTCACAAGTAGGCCATGAGAAGTCATAAGCACTTTTTAATAAATGTAAAAATTGTATTCCACGAAATATATGGCAATTAGTTTTCTTTAGTGAATGGAACTCACTTCAACACTTGGGAAAAGAAACATTGTGACCGGAATGACGGAAAGAAATGTGGCGCTCATAGAAACAAATGTATGAGCGGTACGACACGCAGAAGAACGCATCGACTGAAAAAGAGCATTCTCATCGAATTGAATAGGAAAAGTTTTGCACTAGGGCAACTCGGGAGTAAACTCCGAAGATTTTGCTCATCATTAAATCCTCAAATTGGAAATCAACGTAAAATATTTGAACAAAGTGTGTCAAAAAGTTGAATGGTCGATTCTCTCCAGAATTGATTTCCTAGGAATTCTACAGTCGTTTTGTCACATGTGCCTATTGCGTTGATGACGAACATATGCGAGAAAGGTGTTCTACACCATCTAAAGCTCTCAAGATCCCCTGCCATAAAAATTGAAACTGCTGAGGAATCACACACTTTCCGTAGTTCACCTGAGTTTTTGAATTTATTCACTTACTTTACTCTAATAGAAAGTATACTCTCACCATGTACCACAATCGATTAAGGTCAAGTAATCCAAGAAGCACAGGATAAATACAGAAGTAGAGTCCGACCGTATACGAGTTCAGCAACTGAAAACTTTAGGTGACCTCATTTAAAAGAATACCATAGAAAAATCACCTTCCTTCTATCCCTCCACAAATTCATGGAAAAAAACCCCTGTTAGAGGTTTCTACTCTACGAAAGGAACATTTTATAGAAAAAAATAGTGTTTTCAAAATAAATTACCTGTGGAATGAAGAGGTAGTTCTCTTCAAACACTCCTTCATCGTGATCATGACATTCTGGTAAAACAGGATACCAAACACTCATAAGCAATAGCATAATAATGACTACCTGCAGAAGTACAGAACTCTTCAGCTGTTACTCATGGAATTATTCAACTAACTTAAAGGATGAAGGATCAAACTTTCGGCGTTGATCAATCTCTGAAGGATACGCCACCCTTCTAAACACAAATTACCAGCGACAACGACGATGAGATATGAGGGCAGCTCTTTCCAAAGGCTCGCGTGCCGTCCACCCCACCAACCGATGCCCTTGCCTACCCTTTCTCTCGTGTATGTGGGTGTACTACGTGCTTGTCGGTGAGCGTGCATGTATACGTATGTGTCTGTGTGTATATATACGTGTATGTGTAAGTTTATGTGTACGCGTATGTGTATGTCTATATGTGTGTATGTGTATGTCTATATGTGTATGTGTATGTGTGTATGCGTATGTGTACGTGTGTGAATGTGTATGTGTATGTAACAATAACAAATAAACACAAAGTATACAAGAAAACACATCGCTAAAGACTGCACACAGCCATAATTGCCATATAAGTGTAAATGATCTGATGAAGAAAGTACCTTGATAATTCCAATGTTGAGCTCGAATGAAACATGCTTATCCAAACCATTAATTGTCACCTCTGCTCCCCATTCAGCAGTGGCAAATTTTATTATGTTATTAAGGCCATAGAATACAGCTATTATGACGATAACACCAGTTATTAAAAGAACAACCTTAAAACAGAAAAATACAGAAACAAGATAGTAGGGGCTAAGGAGAAATAAAACTATGTGGTAGAACCTTGCACCACATCTGTGAACAAAAATGACTGCAGTTAAAGTTAAGAAGAAAAAAAAGTGGAAAATGTAGAAATACGGTATTGGAATCTGATGATTACGTGCTTCCGAACAACTTGAACTTGAAAGAGAGTATGGTGTTTCGAAAACTGAAAAGCCACCGAATACTCGCAAAGGTGACAAAACGGTGATGAACCAATGGATTGTTATCACCGTTCCCACAGGAGGTTTCGCTTAGTTTAAAAACGGAAAAGAAAGGAATGAAAAAGGAAGGTGAGCGTGAGAGAAAGAAAGAAAAACGGAAGAAAGAAAGAAAGAAAGAAGGATGGAAGGAAAAGAGGAAAGAAAGGAAAAGAGAGAAAGGAAAGATGGAAAGAAAAGAGAGAATGAAGGAAAAGGAAAGGAGAGAAAGAAAGAAAGGAATGAAAGAAAGGGACGAACAAACAAACAAAAGCTTTAGGTCGTTTCCTTACTTTGCTACAGCACGGTTTCCTTCTACTCTTAACGTGTATATTTCGGCTTTCTCAGATCAATACGAAACAAATTGAAAACAGGGTGCTTTACCATGTGAATTTTTCGTCAGTTCTGAACTGTCTACAACGTGGTCGCCTCTGTCTTTCACTCACCTCTTCGCTGTTCAGATTCGGTAGATGTAGAAATGGTTTCCATATAGAGTTACAGTATTGTCCGGCAGTGGAAAAGCAGCAGCAAACACGACGATCGCCTACGAAGAGTTTTTTATGGCAACAGAAAACACGAAACGAAAAAACCATTTGATGGACAAATCACAAAAGATCTACGGCTCGTTTTCATTTCCTAGGGCCAATAACCACCCTTTCCGTCTTCCTAGGAACAGCCGCCCATGCCTGAACTCATTCTAGTGTACATGAACTGATAGTGTTTGCACCACAGGTTTCTTCAAAGCGAATATTCCGTAGAGATGGTGAATAATGGGAATCATTCTATTACTATTTCCTGAACTTTGTTCTTTTTAGAGCTAAAATGATTTACAGTGATCACTTGATATCTAGTGGAAAATCTCCGAGATCAATTATTATTCAACCAATAAGATAGCTGATACTCGTTATTTGTACTTGATCATCCATAACGAAAAGTTCTTGACACGTCACAATGTTACTCACCACTTTCAATGCAGGTCGAGTTATGAATGGAGTGAAACAACGCCGTTTCACAAGCTAGCGATTCATTAGTGTTCAGCGACGAAAGACAACCAAGCCGAAAGACTTTACCCTGAAGTTTATTCAAAGATATATTGATTTCTCTTATGCTTGATTTACAGACTTTGAAGTCTTAAGGTAAGGAGGCGAGTTTAGCCTACTGACTAGGGTGCCTTGGTATTTATAAGTGATTGTTGGCTCAATTCGCAAACTGGCTAACCAAGCCATCATCCATGCTTCTACAATCGGCAAATTAGTAGTAAATTTGTTCCGTAGGATCAAAATTCTGTCCCTATACAAAAATAGACGTCGGTAAGTCACTGTATAAGTTTCGTTCACATTCATTCACTCTATAGTGCTACGAATGGGGTCCAATCCACGATTCTTCCTAGGAGATTGGCCAGCGTCAAACATTTTATCGCTTTTCAAATACTTGAAGTGGATCGTATTTGTACATTCTATCGTTCGTTTTCATCTGACACTCATAGTTGTAAGGCGTTCTCTTATAACCCAAACGACGATAGCCCTAAAACTAATACCCAGGATCCACCACTGTCGTGTTATCAAACTAGTCGCATGGTGGCAAACCTCCCTCTGATTCACAAGGGCGGCGACTGCCTGTAGTGGTGACGACGTGGGATAGACTTCGGCCAGGCTAATTTTTGAATTCCTGGGAACCACAATGGATAAACCAGCAAAACTGCTACAAAAAGGAAATTATGCTGCGGCCCGCACTACCAATGATGACGAGAAATCCAAGTATCCAAGTAGATGAGTAATGATAGCGGTGCTTCTCGTAAGTAACGGAGATCAAGAATGGATAAAAAAGTCTTTGACGACGTCGTCATTTGTTTATAAACTTGTAGTGAAATTAGTCAGTATGGGAAACTCGTACAGGCTGTATGAGATGATGAACAATGCACATTGTTGAAATCGAGTTCAACTTTCAGTTGAATTACCTTCATCAACAACAACAGCGCTTGCTTTGAAAATGACAATGGAGTCGCTTAACAATGGTAGACTTACCTCGATGTGCTTAATAGTAATAGAATAGCACAGATCATCCATACAGAGTGGAGGGAATGTGCTTACACAATTACCAGTGGCATTGCCTACGTGAAAACTGGCCGCGGTTGTTGTTCTACAATATCTCAAGTTCCATCTCAATCTCAAAATCTTTCCTTTATTAATGAAGGTTACAATGAAATTAAAAAAAACGATAACCACACCATTCATTCAGAGAATACAGAGAGACCGAGAATAAGCACTATTTATAACCCTCATGCTCTTGATGGCTGTTATAAAAGAGATTCCAATGTATAAACCTCGGTTCACTTTCAGGATAACGTTTTGAACTAATTTGAATATCGTATTTACAAATTCGTCTAATCACATAGTCGTCGATAAGTCGATAGATTAATTGCACAATTTTCCATCTCTTGGTGAAATCCTAAATACAAGGCAGCAAACCTCATCTACGTTTCGTGACAGGAAACGCATGCCTATGATGCAAACCTGGAAAGTCTTAGCACTTCTATGTCACGATTCCATGAAACCTCACCAAGATCGACCAACACTTAAAATATCAATGAAGACAGCTGGTACTCAAGTTGAAGAGGAGCCCTCACACGAACTCGACCAGCACTACTGACGGCGGTCACAAGGGAAAGACGAGCCAGACAAATGGTTGAAATGATGGGCGTCGCTGCATCGTTCAAACATGAGCTATTTAAGAGATATAAACAAGTTCTCATAATCATTCTACTATGTTTTAGTGCTGTCAATTTTCAAGGCCTCCGTTTATCGAAATATTACCGTTTATTCTTGAAAACAGCAAGTCCGCAGAAACATGGAATTTACTTCGTCTCATTTTCACGCTACATAAAGTAAGGTGGTGACTCCAATGAGTTAAGAGATTGATCAACACTGAATGATTTCTCCTGTTCTGCCTCTTAACCAGATTTCCTTCTAGACGGATGATCTTTTTAAGTAATGTCGTATGTCGGTGTTGTATGTCGGTGTTGGGACTCACGGTCTCATTTCTGACTAAAATGAAAACGAAGCCTATGTGCAACAACTTGGTGGAAGAAATTTGTTTAAAAAGTGTACCCAAACAATGCAACACATTGTCGCATGTGTTCGGATTTCTTCTGATGTTACTAGAATCGAAAATGCTCCAGCAGTTGCGTAAAGTTGAAAAGAAAACCGTTGTTGCAAAAGAAAAGTAACGTCATAGCTTTTAAGGACTTTTTCCTACCCAAAGACAGATGATGAATAGATAAGAAGCAAGATTATACGGTATATCCATGGCATGCTATACGGGATTGTAAAGAAGTAAGAAATGAGACTCATTCATGACCGACTACAATCGATGTGATTATGTTAATATTGCAAGTAAGTTTGATCCATTTTCACCTTCAAAATGGTGTATATCAATATATAGTGGTTATTTGGAAAGAAGTTGATAGACTTTAGGAGATTCTTGATCATGCACACTTCGTTGTTCCTTTCACTAGCCCACCTCCACCATGCGTTCGGAATCCGCAAAAACTTTATGCATCGCTAGGCCCAGGCCAAATATAATAGGTCAGATATGTACTCGGCCATCTTTCCGATACTTGATGAAATCTAATAAATAATACACCTCTAAGAGACTACTTGACGTCGAACTCATTTTCCGTTCTAGTATAGTTAAATGAAAATAAATTAAATGGATTAATATTGATAACTAGTACATATTACTGAATAAAATTATAGCACCAGACACTAGACTAGGACACAAACAACTCAATAAACCTTAAGTACCCTAAGGTTGTCTAGTCCAGCAGCTCCTAAGCAAACTCGTTCTAATTTTGAATGCTAATGCGACTAGTGTCCAATTTGCTTACAACCACTTCCTACATTTTCTACTAGTTGGAGAACAGGGACGGAAATCTACATAGCAGCATTGGCTCGATACATCGGTAGGCCACCGCGAGTCATTGTAAAGGTTAGATATGCATTCAATCACCTCCAACGATAACTTGATGAAGTCGGATGCATGACTCATCCCTCAGGGAATGGTCAACCTCAGGAGCTTTACTCTTTTATCCGTTGTTTATTTCACTGTTTTACAGACAGAAAGATGCCCATTGTAGGAATGACCGTTGTGATTTCATGTGAATTTTGCGACTAATCTATCGACATTCCCGCTAAATTTGTGACAATTCTAACACAGCAAGTGATAACTAAAATTTGTCGTTGCACATTGAGAAAATCAGGTAGCGGTTATGTTTTAATATGAACAAAATCTCTGATCAAAATATCGATCCCATTTGCACGAAACTTACTCGATACTTGATATTTGAATGACCGACTCTCACTGGTTGTGCGAGTCCCAGCATAATCTCCACTTTTTGGAGATTTGCTGGTTAAGCCATTGTGGTTCCCTGAAGTCACGAGGTTAAGCTGGCCAGAATCTGCCTCAGGTCGTCACCACCACAGGCAGTCGCCGCCCTTGTGGATCAGAGGGAAATTTGCTACCGTGCGACTAGTTTTATACCAGGACGGTTGTGGGTCCCGGTATAGGTTTACTCTTAGTTGAGCTTCTTGGTGGAAACGCCGGACTTCTGCTCAACTAGGGTGGCTCTGCCGGAGGGATGCATTCTCCCACAACACATGGCAGTCCGACACCCAAGACTAGCCACGATGAGGCGGTGAACCGTTGGGAGGGCATAAAACATACTTGTTCGATAGTGGAATTGGCATTTATAAGTATCAGGATCAGCACTGCTGAAGGTATATGTGGTTGTACACAAGAGGTGAAGAGAAAATGACTTATATTCAGGAAAAAGGTTCGTTCTGAATATCGTTCTCATGTTGTCCACTTGTTAGGAAACAATAACATAAGGAAGACTGTAAGCTATATCTCACAGAAAAGATTTAATGGCAGTGTCTTGGGCTACTAAACTATGAAGATGGGTAAATGGTTTTAAAAAACTAGAAATAATACGGTTGTGTCTTCCACCAGTTTTTTGTATAGATTGCTAACAGTGACTAATCAATGTTAAGAAGTTAATGGCTGCAAAAACAAGGCAGTATCTTTATTCAAAATCGAAAATAAAACTGTTAAAACAACACGCTCAACATGAACGCTATCAAGACGATCACCTACGAAGAATAAATATCCTCAAGAGGCCTCAAAACCATTGTAATGATACGATTAGCCAATGCTAAGCACAATACAGCACAATTGGAGATGTTTCAACACCGCTAAAAATGAATTCAAAAGTGGGTAGAACAGAAATCAGGCGGCATCAAAAACCAAGTCTTTGGACGAAGACGAACTTTATGGTAACTCCCTGTTCGTCATCTCCTGGACTGTACAAAGACAAAACAAGACATTAACAAAGAAGAAAAGAACGGAAGAAAAAACAGAGGGTTTGGAGCACGAAACTTCCTGACAAGACATTTACTGGAATGAATAAGGTCTAAGTTGATAGCTGTAATTCGTATGGAAACAAAAGTTGATTGTAGAACGCATCACTACCTAAATACCAGGGTCCCTTATTTACTTCAAATCCGCGGTTATCTAAAAACCGAGCACTGCGTGTGAAAGATGGTGTCTAGTACTACGATTTCTTTTGCAATGTGAAGAACTAATGGTGGTATAATGATGAGCGCCTCAACTCCTAGGAATCTCTCTATAGCACGAGTGACACTCTTCCCAATACCACATGAACCAGAGATTTCGCATTTGGTTTCGTCGTAAATAAAGATATGGTTGAAAGTCTGGGCACATACCTAAAGCTCTTACTTGCACACAGCTTGGAATAAACAGATTATCAGTTCATATAGTAAGATGCACGTACTTATACATTTACACATTACAAAAATAAGTTCGAATGTAGAAGAATTTTGTCTGCTAAAATGAAAAAGTTGAAAACGGGTGTTAAGGTAGACAACGCTATATACTCAGCACCACGAATAGTAAAACTATATACATAAACCGTAAACCCAATCATCCCCGTATTTTTTTTGTGGATTTTCAGATTTTTAAAAACAACACAGATACATGTGGACAGATAACGGTAATAAACAAAACAAACATATGACGATATCTGACGAACGCGTCAAACGAAGGTTTCATGACACAGGATAAAACATGAATTCTGGATTTTGAGATGCTATGGAAGATAGATGAAATTATAAATACATGGCAGGTGAGAGCACTTATATACAAAATAACTTCAGCCATACTAGAAGCGGAAAACAAACTGATGAGTTGATGGATCAATCCTCGAACACGTCGTTTCAACTTCGTGATGGACAAAGAACTAATTCACTACGAAGGAAAAATAACGACCTGCTAAGGACTCACACATGTATATTCGAACAGTACGAAAATAACGCTAAACCATACTGAACCCGCTAAAAAATCTCGTTACCAAAAGGCTTCAACGTCCCAAAGTATATACACAGCTCACACTAATGTACAGAATAAATACAACGTGAAAAATGAATGAGCAACCTCATCCAGGAATAAATGGACGAGGGAAAATGAAGCTTTGCAACAAAACTATACAAACGGTGTCATGTCCAAAGCACACCGATAAAAGGATTACGGTTGGCGTTTTCTATATAAAAGAATTCAATCAGCAAAATCTGAAGGAGAAGACGATATGAAAGATGTAAAGGAAATCTTTAAAAACCGAAGGAACCAATTGTAGGTGAACTTGATGCTTATTTACTTCCTTCTGAAGAGTCATGATCTTTTTTCCGATGACCTTCAGAATTAATCACATTTCCTTCATTCGTGGAAACTGACGATTCCTTACTATCATCTCTACAATCATTTTCGTCGCCATCAACAAAACCACTATCTTCACGTTGTGTACGATGACCTGGCTTTCCTGGAGAGGTAAACGAAATCACTCTATAATCCTTGTCGAAAAAAAAAACGAAAAAAAAACTAAAATTGGGGATACAATTAGTCCGTCGGCCCAAAAATTGAAGTAATAGTACCTTGCACGTCAAACCCAGGACCATCTGAACTCTCTTCAAGAGCGGAATTCTAAAAAGGCTTCTTGCTCAACAAGAATACGAAATAGATTTGTATCCAAATATGCAAAACGAAGTTAAATTTTTAGGTTCATCGGCAAAACAGAACACCTTATACTCACATCATCACTGGCCCCACTAAGACTACGCCGCCTTTCCTCCTTCCTCTTTTTACAAGCCCTTTTTCTCTCGTTTTTTTTAGCTGCGGCAAGAATGCACTGCCCACTTCGGAAACGACGCTCCTGTACTTTCTCGCTGAAGGAAACACGCTTCTCTCGTTGTCTAACGTTTGGACTCTCTGAAAAGTACCGGTTAAAATTTGGGCAGATGATTCAACAGAGGGAAAAGATTTACCATGATCAGTGTGATTGCCACCTCCATCGACTTCTGTAGTCGATTCTACTAAAAGCGACAGATGTGGAAATTCTGTGTGGCAATTCTGAGACTCCGAAATTGATCTGCAACAACGATGTGCCGCTTGAGCACTATTTCAATGGGAAGAAAAATCAACCAACCTCGATAACCTATCAACACGATAAGGCTTTTTCAGAATGCTTTTCAGCACGAACCCGTTACAACCAACGCTTTCGCTTGCAGAACGCTGCCGCATTCTTAAACAGCTTTGCTCTGAAAAATTTACACTCAGAGCTTTCACTCAGACACTAACTAAATCGAGCAAAACGATTCATTGCATTCATGAACGATAACGATATAGCGCTCGTCGACGTTGACCAATTCGTAAGGGATCTGCTGTGTGTGACCTCACCAAGCATCCTTGGGACCAAACCGCCCACTCCGGATGGATGGAAGTCTTCTTGAATCTGGGCGCGGGATCGAACCATCGACCACGTGCGTATTATTGCAGGGCACCTCCAACCTGCTCGGTATACTTGCTTTTTCAGAATAATCGAAGCACTCAGATACCAAGAGTATTCTTTAAAAAGTGATCTCGATAGATTATAATATGGCAACGTCGTTTTTAAATGTTCGTATGAATAATTTCATACCAGAAACGACTAGGAAACAAGAAGAAACCAAACCGCATCTCACTAAAATATTCCTCCCCATTCTTTGTATAAATTAGGAAGTTTTAAAACAAACTCACCATATGCATTGTTAAATGCATACGTAGTGGTCTTTCAACTGCGTTATCCCCAAATTTTTAGTTTAAATCTAGCTAACGAGCCTTTGGCCTATCTCAAAAGCTACACGGCGTAACTCCAATGCTATGGACAACTCGCTCAGTTTCACTGCTATTTGCCCACGTATCAAATACAAAACACTATGACACAGAGGCTTTTGGAAATTAATGCAGATGGCGTTGGATTTTTTGAATTCAACCTAATCCGTCTTTTAGTACGAAGACCATCTCATATGAATGCACGTCGAAATTTTCAAACGACCACAAGAAAAGTTGTCTACGGAGGAAACAATACAAAATGCAACCATAAGGTTCTGATAGAGAAGAAATGAGATGTTGAGGTTATTGCAATTCCTTTAACAGTAAATAGTAGCACATGCACTTCGCGACTAAGATGCTTCACTGTTCTTCTTGATGAGCCAAGACTAGGTTGTTATTTTACTCTTTGTTCACAAAAACCTGACATTTCGGTGGATTTCATCTTCTGCGGAGCATAGGAAAGTCATGTTAACTGCGACCCACTCAAGAAAATATCTTCATAATCAAACGAGAAAATAAAACAAACCCAAGGTTCCAATCGAAAACCGAAATTACAATCGCACTGAAAACTACAAAATAATTTCTTCGCACACTCACCGTTTCCTTTGAGTCCTCTGCTGGGTATTTCACGTGGAGAGCAACCGCACGGAGCTCACGTAGAAGGGTAATGCACCTCTATGACATTGAAATGTCGGTCTTAAATACTCTGTGAGACCACTCATGATCACGAGGTATTCCTCTCTGCGGTTAATTTTCTGATATGTTACGGTTACACTGATATTTTAATGTGAGAGGCACATTACGCTTCTATGTGAACTCTGTGCGGTTGGTCATCACGTAAAATACACAGTAGAAAACACAGAAAGCGGTAAACGTGCAAAAAAGTTACTTTTTTTTAGTGCGATTGAAATCTTAGTTTAGCACTTCCTCTGTTTGGTTACGGAGGTGTTCGGTTAGCTGTCAATTTGACCTTTCCAGTCACTGAAGACGAAATCCGCCGAAATAACAGCTTTTGACAACGTAAATCTTAAACAATGCGTGAGAAAACACGTGATTATGAGGCAATCCTTCCTGCGCTTCGTTTTCGGATTCTTGGAAGAATGTGTCCAGAGCTTTACGCATTAAAGTTTTCGGTTCCTGTACGGGGACGGTGAGTCCTACTTCGAAACCTTCTCCGTTATGTCTCTGTATCCAATGTGCGTGCAGTAGACTTTTTGGTTTCACTTCAAATTTACCGACTAGGTATTCTTTTAAGCGGACGCATAGTGGTCTACACATCTCGGCAATGTAGTCGTTTCCTCACGCTTTACAAGCGATTGGATACACCGGATCCGAACTCACGCAATCATCGTCTCTAGCGTTTGGGCAACTTATGCAATTTTGCGTTGTAAATAGACGGTCACACAAGCGGTTATGAACTAACTGACGCCTTATAGTAGTCGGTGGCACTTCAGTTACTGTTACCAAATTCCCGAGATCGGCCCTTTTTTACCACTTCATAGCTGCCTTATTTCATTGGAAATAAAAGGCAGGATAAATGGGAGCTTATTCTTCCTAATAAACACTGTGTAGGAGTGCAGCATTTCGTTTACGGCTGTCTCGATGAGCTACGGCTTCGTAGCCATTGTAAATGGCTAGTTCCCATGTCAATTTCAAGTACTCTTCCCTGTGTTCTCTTTCTGCATACACTGTGATGACTGTGTAGAACATGTTTCTTAGGAGCGCACCTTTTCTAATGAGAGTTGTTATGTTTCACTTCATAGTCATTCCGCTACGGTTCTAAATGCCTTCTAAGTCGCTCGGCACAATCGTAGATCTTCATAACGGAGGCTTAATCAGGTGTTTAAGTGCAAGATTTCGCGTCTTCCTTTTTTTCCAAATGAGTGCGGCACTTGTTAGACATTCATGAGCTTAACGTTTTCTCCCAAAATTACATTGCCTTCAACTTGTACGATAAATACCGTGGTTTTTTTTAATAACTGAAGTACTTGAGAACATGAGTACTTTGCAGATTTATAGTAGTGACCCAGTCTTATCGCCCAGCAGTGTACATAACCTCAACAAAGTGTTCTTCTCCGATTAAATATGCTTGGACATTAAATCTTGAGTGAAAAAGAAATCCAACTCTCTACAACTAATGGTGCAAGTCCAGTATATGCAATCATCAGATGCACACTCGCAGATACTAACGAGTTCCGTGGACGTCAAATCGCTTCGCGTTTCGAAATACTAGCGCCCACGAAGAAAAATGAATGGATGACTTACATGCTTTCAATTTTTATAAAACAAAAAAGGTACCATGCCGGCGATAGCCTTTAGATTATAACACATCTTCCATTCAACTAACAGAATTTACTATGGTACGAAATATACTTGCTCAAGGCTGAAAAGCAAAATTATTTTCAGTGACGTATAGATCAGCTTTTCCACCGACCTCTTACCATACTCACAGAAAAAGGGGTTCGACAAGGCGATGCAATAGCGACAAAGATGTTTAGTGTCGCACTGCAGTGGATAATGAAGTCACTCGTTTGGAATGAGAAAAGCATGCGTATTGATGGAATACTCCTATCAAACCTTCGCTTTGCCGTCGACATTGTCATCTCCTCTAGAAGTACTATCGAAGCAGAGACGATGACCAATGAGCTCAATGAAGCGGAAAGAATGAAGATTGGAAGAAGATCCAGTTCATGAAAAACATATGATGAGAACGCAAAAAAATTGAATTGGATGGCTCCCTGATTGCAGAGACTACCTCGTACGTATATATTGGCTTAATCAATGAATGTGGGAAACAACATAAAGGAGGAATTAGACAGAAGAAGGAGAGCAGATTGGCCACATTTGGCCCTCGCAAAGAAGCCTGCAACCAGCTGAAAGACTCAAAAATCCACGCTCACCTTTTCGATTCGACGGTCCTCTTAGCGCTCTCTTATGCTAGAACCGTGAGCTGATACTTCAACCAAGTGAAGAATACTCTGCACTACTCACATAATGCTTTAAGAGTGCTTCGCTCTGACCTTCGAAATCTGTCACATCTTCGAGATCCAGGAGAATACACATCGATAGCGAAACATAGATGGGCCGGTCACATAATGAGAAGAATGGACGACAAATGAACGAAAGGAACTGTAAAGTGGACTCCACGAGAATTCTGGCGTTCCCTAGGACGGCAACCTACACGTTGGACGGACGTGTTCGTAACCAAAGTTGTACATGGCTGTACTCGCATCTGTGTTTGTTTTACAGATCATGGTATAGGATTCGTACGAGCCACCATGCTCGAATGAAACCATCATCATGGACGACGAATGCAAGGGAAAGCAACAAATGGCAAGTGTGCTGTGGTCCGCACAACTCGTGAAGACGGACTGTCAAAGTATCCAATTCAGTATCCAATGTATGGGTCAAATAAGAGTTATGTCGCTGACAGTGTATTAAGACTTTCAGGTGCATGGTCGTTCATTTAATAGAGATTTTTCAATGAAACTGTCCAGCTCTTCATAATGAAAAACAAACTGCAGTCTGTACTGCATCGTATCAGTTTTACATTAACTCAAATTATGATAAAATCAAGTAAATAAAATAACGATCTTGATATCTACAAAGCCTATTCTTGGCACATCACTGTATCGTTAACACCACAAGCACAGTAGTTTCAAAGATTACTGCTATAAGTAATAAGGTAACCACCTCAATTCTCCACAGTCTACTATTATGACTAACAAGCACCACTTTGTTTTGGGATAAATCTAACCTTGCTTAATATGTAAGTAAATGATCAGAAAATTCTTAGAGGAGACTACAACATTCTATTAAAGATGAAAGTTTAGTCCAAAAGACGTTAACTATACCTGAATAAGGGTAGAATGGAGCCTGCTGATTGTCGCTAGTATACGGTGAAGATGGAGGTGAGAGAACAATTCCTGAGTCCGTAGAATCCGCAGGGCTTGCAGGAACATCCGTAATACCGTCACCGCCACAAATCACGTTCAAAGGCGATGCAGCCAGAAGGCGATCAAAACGCGAACGCGCTCCCGGCTGTAAGGAACAAGATGGAGTAACCACCTAGAATATCCGGCTGTAACCATGAAACTACAACCTTTTTTTTCAGCGCTGCAATGAGAAGAACAACTGCGCCTCTAATAGAGAAGAGTGTGGCCTACATAAAAAGTTGAAGAGTCGTTCAAAATTTTATCTTTTCTTAATCCATTGGGAGGCTCTTATCTCTAGTATCATCTAAGACAGGTTTGGCAACAATTTGCCTATTCCGAAGGGATGGAACAGCCTGCAGCTCGGGATCGATCCCATGTATATTGCAAGGCATTTCTAACCACTGCGCTACATGCGCCCCTTAATGAAAAGTCACCTACTATTAATATAAAAGTGATGTCGTTTCTCTGTGCTGAATACGACTTACAATGTTGATTTCGATGAATGTCTCGGTGCTGTTCTGTCGCACTATGTGAAGAGCTCGATGTCTACCATATTGAGACGACGCCGAGCGTTGAAAAGCCGTCAGCGATTCATCCAGACGACGACGAAGTTCTTCGACACGCAGCTGACAAGCTTCCATCATCTGCAAGCAAACAGCCATTAAAAATCACGACTTTTTGCCATAGATAGCGATGATTCAACAGCGAAAAAAAAACGACAGCTGCAAATATGTCGATGATGAAATTGCCCACATAGCACACGGTCTGTCAGACTTTCCACTCTGATAAAATTGAATAGCGAAGCGTACAAAGTGTTTGTTCTTTTCAATAAGTCTAGTGGAGGATGTTGATCGGTATTGTATTTCAAAACAACGCAACCATAAAAATTACCAATTTTGCAGAGGTGTTGTGGAGGACCTGTATGACTGGAGGTAAGTACAGGTTCAAAGATTAACGACTACTAAAGCCTGTGTCAGTGCGTGCTATAGCTATTGACTTATTTGTAAGAACATGGAGGGCGCGTGCATCGCAGTCCCTAACATCTAAGCGATGACGTGACCTCTACATGAGTCAGTCATACAACGTGAAAATAAAGGCCGCTCTAAACCAAAATGTTTCAGCTCATAGTTTTTTATTCACTACAACAAAATTATTAGAATCTACGAATTTTCGTCTATAGGAAAAAGTTCTCCAATTTTGTTACGACGAAATCCTAACTTCCTGGAGCCCATGGCATCAAGTTCTTCCACTTCTTCAACTCTCATATTTCGAGCCCAAATGCTATCGAACAAGTAGGATTTCTTAGGGCATGAAACGATGGCCTACTCAAACCCAGTGCCAGTGCTTGTGGCTGCCGCTCAATCGTTTGAAATTTTAAAAACATAAACATCGTTATCAACTTTTTGATAGTTGTAACGATAAACATATTTAAACCTGAAAGAATGCCGCATAAAAATTCCGTAAACGATTGCGATGGGTTAAAGCATTTCACACGAATCTATGAAGTTCTCATCTTCACAGACCCCTCAAGTCACTGCATATACTCACATGTGTTCAATCTTCTCTACAAATGATTGGTCATCTCTAAATTACTCCCTGTTTTCCTAAATGGACAAACACGAGGTTGTTATTACAGTATATACCAATACACAATAACTGACATTTCGGTGGTTTCGCCTTCTTCAGAGACGCGAAGAGTCAAATTGACACGCCATCCACTCAGTCAAACGCTATCATAACCTCAACAAACAAAAGAACACATAAATGACTATTCGTATGGTGAACAGCTTCTCTTAGACACTTGTTGTTTTGCTATTCTAAAGTCTTCCAGTTAGTAGTGGAGACCAGCCGCACAGATTCCTACACGGATGAAAAATGTTTATGGCTCAGATCACAAAATAATCCTCGCACAGGATTCTAAAACTTAGAAGAATAAAGTGTTTAGTCTTAAAGTGTTTTGGCTAAACTCCAGAAATCCAAAAATGAACTGCAAGAACGAGTGCCTTGTAGTCACGTGTGATCGATCTCGCACCATACCTCAGATCGATTTTTTGATTCGAGCCGGGCACGTTTCTCACCCATGTAGGACTTTGAACGTTTGATCTTCAATATTAGTTGGAGGACTTAAGAACAATGAAACGGTGTTTATGAAAAGCTGTTCACTACGAGAATATACATATTTGTACTATGTTTCATCTGCTAAGGTTATGAAAGTGTTTGACTGAGCGGATTGCGTGCCAGTTTGTCTCTTCCAGGGTCTGAAGAAGGAAAAACGCCGAAACATAAGCTATTGTGTATTGATAAACGCTGTAATAACAACCGCATATTTGCTCATTAAGGAAAGCAATTATTGGTCGGTGCCGAGGTAAACCGAAGGTTGATCTTAGGATTTGCTACAATTCTAAATGCTTTGTTCTTTTATATGATGGTAAGAAATGAGTGAAAACGTGCACAGGACAAACGAATAATAAAACCCGAGCAAATCAGCCGATGAGATAGCTCTTGTCGGACCAATCTTTGACTGCAGTCAAGAAAAAAATGTTACTAGGACGATTCAGAAGGGACGGAAAACTATAGCGGACCTTGCCACCACAAGACTTTCACAGAGATTCAGAAAACTATTGCCTGTTTATGCTGTTTCAGTGTACCCAAAGCTTATCTGCTACATAACCACCATTTTTCGTGCAATACATTTCGTCATATTTAATATGAAACTAGTTTAGGTTAGTTGAGATGAGGCTTTTAAGGTAAAATTGTTGGTGCGCTAAAAGCTAGATATACTGAAGCTAGCCGAAGCAACTCGAAATGTCAAAAAGAGGTATCATTTTCGAACAATGGCGCGGGTGTGGCGCGGTGGTTGGCGGCGTCACTGCGACAAGCACGTGGAATCGATCCCTGCGCCTATGGCCCATCAAGCATTCCATCTCTCCGAAGTCGGCAAAATGCTACCAAACTTGTCTGGGAGGATAGCAGCACTGGCTCGATACATCGGTAGTCCACCGCGATTCATTGTAAAGGCCATTGCATATTCATGCATTCAATCACCTCCAACGATACTTAATGAAGTCGAATGCATGGCGCATCCCTCAGGTATTGATCAACGCCGAGGGCTTTATCCTTTATCCTTTTATGCAGATGCTTTCGCAAAGGTGACATGGATTCTCTTGATAATGAAATAGGTCGCCGACCCCAATCACCGCAGATCGTGACGGCCATCTGAAGGCGATAGTCGAATATGCCCTTCCATAAGCCAGCTGAGAGGTTGCAGAAAGACTCAACATTCCTATAAAAAGTTAACGAGTGCTTGCCACATAAAAGATATGGGAAATGTGAAAATGTTCGACAAAAGCGCTCCGCATAAATGAAAAAACCGTTATGAAGTCTGCTACTCGCTTTTTCTACGCAAAAAAAGGAAGCATGTATCGAATGAATTGCGAATGAGATGAAAAGTGGGTCCCGAATGGAATGGAGAGTGGGTCCCCTATTCGACTGGCAACGTTTAGTGTATTCAACGAGTGGCGATGAAGTTTCTAAGCATTTGCAACGACTATTTCCTTTTCGGTTAAGAGAATCATAACGTTAAGCGTTAACGAAATATCCACACTGTAGGACTTATATCTCGACGAGTTATTAGAAAAAACTGTAGTGTTTCTGTCCACAGATGACCAACAAAAGTGTGGAGCATTTTTCCACGAAAAGGCTCCAATATGTCTTCAACAGCTGACGTGGCTATAATAGACTTAGTTTGGCTATGTTGTATGTTAGTGAGAAAAAAATAAGTCGGTGATTGAAGTATTTGTACATGATCGTATGGCTGTGATAAGTGAATAGCAGTGGGCTGTCCACTTGCTATTACAAATCCTGTTGTCCAGCTATCGACAGCAACTTGGCACAAAGCGCACCTCGCAAAGATCGTAATCTAGTAGAATGCGATAATTCATTCCCACTTTACGATAACAATCATCAAAGCTCACGGACTATCTAATTAAAGCATTCACCTAGTAAAAGGAGTTAAAACAAATATCAGAGATAAACATTAGATTTTTTCGAACAAAGTAAATGCTCATTTTCTACCTTTAACAGAACTCTGCTGCTCTAAAAAGTAGTCTTGGTGGTTATTTACTTCCGTAAATATCCGTTCTTCATTTCGGATACAAAGCCACTAACTGTCATACATAAGACATCCACTTATCATGAACACATCAGAGATACGCCTACTGAAACAAGTGATTTGGACTTAAAATTTCCAACATAAAGGGATAAAGGATAAAACACTCGGCGTTGGTAACTATCTAAGAGATGCGACAAGGTTTTGACTTCATCAAACAACGGCAGAGATTCTGGCCTATACGATGACATGCAGTGGTCTACCGAAGTATAAAGTCAGTGGTAGAATTCTAACAGACTTGTCTAGTAGCAACTTGCCGACTCCGAAGAGAAGGAAGACAAGGCGAACTCAAGACTAGAGATAGAATCAATGGCAGAACCAATGGCCACGTGTGTATTGCTGGTAACTATAAACATTATGCTTACCAGCCCAAATTCACATCTGAACTTGAAAGAACGTAAACCGATTTAGTAGGTAGTAATCACTACGAAAAATTAGTGTCATCCTTGCTGAGTGGCTTTAATGCGAGGACTGCTAACGCTAAAGTTTGATTTATTATTTTAAAGCGTTATGTACACTAGTGGTTTTGCTTTTATGATAATTTGTGTTCAAGTTAGGCCACTGGAATAAGTAGCATAAATAAGACAATAAACTATCATCTGGACCAAGAGCTATGAAAAATACCATACCAAAGCTACATTTGTCCACAGAAAGCTCAATCGAATACACAACACCAGATTTAGAAAAACTCATGAATGAGATGGGAGCTCAGGAGCTTAGGACGGAAGAGGAAAAGCTATTCTCGTCAAGGACCACCATCCAAATATGTTAAGTGAAGCGGATCCACGAGCAGTGCCTCCACAGTCTATGGAAGAACTATATGTAAATAAAGCAGCACTTTCTAATGAAAAATTAAAAAAAACCCATGAACACTTTCAGCACCGGATGAACTGCACGAAATGCAAAGGGATTATCACTACGCAATCCCTCTGCACTTCATTTATTCCCAAAACCAGATTTACATACGACTATGAATTTTCCATGCTAATTAGATGGAATTATTTACTAAAGTTTCTTCAAAACCAATGACTGCAAATAACTGATGTCTCCGAAATGAACAAGTTTTCAACAACTTTCCACCACTGATATGAAACTCGAGCGCAGATATGAAACACTAAACATTAAGACGTTGGTACAACCTAAAACGAAACTAAAAAGTGAAAAGAAGAGGAGGAAAAGAGAAACTAAAAACTTGGACGAACACACCAAAATTAGTTCCACCAGAACTACATTCAAGAATTGACACGTTAAAAAAAGGTGCCGAAAGGAAAACAGACACCAGTCGAACGGATTCGTTCAATTAGTCTCCTTCACAGTAGAAACTCGAACCGAACAAGCTTAGAAGTCTAGGAGATTATTTGCTTAATTAAGAAAACCTGTAACCTAAAAACAAGCCAACCCGGTAACACTTGAGCAAACATACCACAACTCGTAGCGATACTAGTTGAAATATGTGTAGATCTACAAATTTACAACAAGAAAACCAGGATTTATGTCTCCTATCACAACGATGTCCTCACCTTCTGGAGGGTACAAACCGCTTTCTTGCTTCTTGTCGTCGACGCTTACATCTCAAGCAACAAAGAAGCTATCAAATTATCGAAAGTCATAGAAAAACCATGGTCGTCATCGATGTGTTAGCATCGAAACACAATTTCATCACCAAGCTTCTCATTTTGTTCTCATATCTAGCAGTTAATGTTTCACGAACAAGGTGACCTATCAGCAGCGCATAGCGCTTGATTGAGCGATTTTCGAAGATAAGAGACGACAATACGACAGCGCAGGGAATTATTGATTGGTCTAGAAACCATTACTGATGTAAATGTTAACAAAATGGTCAATAATAGCATTCAATAGGCAAGAACTCTGGAATAAGTTGACCACTGCATCGCCAAATACGAGGGGCTGGAAGCACAGTGGCATAGATTGTAGTTCAATAAGACGTACAAGGCCTTAGTTCCACCTAGACTCAGGCCAACAAAGTTTCCCATTCGTACAATGACAGGATGTTAATGCCAGACATGATGAATACCTCGGATGCACTAGAACGGCCGTCTCAGGATTCTAGGAAAAATTTTTTACACCAGCATCCGGAGTCATTCATGAAGAAGACAAAAGTGCTGAAGAAGCTAAGCAAACACGTAAATCTGAACAACTTCGTGGACTAAGGATGCCAGAAACCAAACGAAAGAATGAAGTAATTGGATTCGCATAATATGTGGTGCTAGGTCATATAGAGAAAAAAAAAACGCTAAATGTAATGGAACTGATTGTTGCCCTAAACCGTAGTGTTACCATGAGGGCAGAATTTCCAAACCTAAACTATACCTACATACTTGAACAGGACGAACAAAACACAGCCCCGAAGAATAGTCGTTGTCAGTTAAACATTCAAAGATTCTCTCACGACTACCTGTTTCCAACGATACATATGTATATATATATATATATATAAGCATATTTTGCTACATTTTACATGACTCGTCATCACATCTACTGCGCAGATAAAGGGATAAAAAAGGGTAGAGCTCTCGGCGTTGATCAATCCCTGAGGGATGCACCATGCATTCGATTTCACTAAGCATCGTTGGAGGTGATTGAATGCAAATCGGCCTTTACAATGACTCGTAGTGGCCTACCGATGTGTCCAGTCAGAGCTGCTATCCTCCCAGACAAGTCTGGTACCAATTTGCCGATCCTGGAAGGATGGAAAACTTGGTGAGACATGGGTGCGGTGATCGATTCCACTTGTGTGTTGCAGAGTGTCTCCGACCACTGCGTCACACGTGCCCACTTGTGCGATTACAAACATCAATAGGTGTGGACTAGCGACAGCATGGAAAACTGATCAAGCGTATGGTGTTTGCTGATTGAAAGTGATGAGAACGGAAAGAGTGACGAAAATAACTTCCTTCAGAGGCTCAAGATGGATCGATGCTTAACATATTCTCTTCAACGGCATGAATATTCGTAGTGAGCGACCAAAGAACGCCACTGACGAAAAAAAGTCACCATATGCTAACGAATTCGACCAGAAACGTTCACATTTGTAACATTACGATACTAAGTTTAATGAGAAGTGTACACTCCCAGATATAAGCTCAGGTGGATGTTCTCGGATGTCACAACGGTGTCCAAAACCCAGACGATATTCCACTAAAAAGGTGAATTGAAAATTTATGAAACTTCCTTGATTATCCAAATGCGATCTCATGATAAGTAAGCACTTTAAGAACACGTAAATCTATCAACGAATGAATGCTGAATAGAATTTCTGACGAGACCATGGACAAGATATTCATACTCCTAGATCTTCATTATAGACAATTGACAGCTCTCGTAAGTTAGGATAACTGTACTAGTTCGTAACAAAATCAGTGCGCGGCGTGTAACGCAGTAGTGCAGGAGTTGGAGGCGCTCTGCAATACACATGGGATCGATCTGCGCGCCCCAGGTTCACCAAACCTTCCATTCTTCCGTAGTCGAAAAATTGTTAGCAGACTTGTCTGTGAGGATAGCAGCACTGGCTCGATACATCGGTAGACCACCGCGAGTCACTGTATGAGCCAAATACGCATTCAATCACCTAAGACCATGCTTAATGAGATCGAATGCATGGGCAATCCCTAAGGAATTGATCAACGGCGAGAGCTCTATTCTTTTAGATTTATAGATGTACTTTATATTTATATTTATATGTACACATATATAATGTATATGTATAAATGCGGGTGAATATATAGGTGCATTATTAAGTAATATAATACAAAAATGGATTTGAACAGAAATTTTAAGGAACGCAAAACACACCACGAGCGGTTATGAGAGACGTTGTTCTGACCATGGACTGGACTGAAGGCCGTTAGGGTGGGGTTTGCCTCTCAGAATCGATGCTGTCAATAGCAGAAACACGGAGCGCACGAAAATTTATCACGTACCTCCCAATCCCAGTCTAACTAAAAAACCATAACGATTGAAAAGGTACAAGAATAAAGTTAAAATCTGTCCAATCCTAACGGCTTGCAATTTTATGATAAGTACTACGTATGTTCCTAAGTTTTATTAAAAAGGCATTGCAGCATGCCGTACAAGCTGAGATAACCAAAGAATCGCCTCTACGGTGGAAACGAAAGTATTCCAAAATATTTCAGCGCCTTAAATTAAACTTTAATGGATCCTCAGAATAACTCCGAATCGAAAACGAACAAATCACTGCTGAAAGATTCTCATTTGTTAAAAATACTGAATTCCAGCACTATACGGAAGGTGATGGCCACGAACAAAAGTTACAATTTCTTCTAAACAAATGGCAGTTTGAATTGGAGTCCTAGGAATACTGTGATAAGGATTCTAGAAGAAGCAGGTGTTTAAAATTCATTTATACGACCTCTTACACTGACTAATGCGTTTAGAACAACAGATGATAAGACGCGAAAAGAACAAATATGAACCCGATAGACATCAATATGTGATTAAAAACCAGCTAAAAGACATTTACTAAGCACTAGTTTCTAAAAAAGACGCGGCTAGAAAAGTGGTAACTGACGCAGTGCATCAGGATGCATTGTATTGGCTCGACCGCGTCCCTAACGTTTTCCTCCAATCCATGGTGGAACGCCTTGGCTCGGCTACTTCCAAGATCACCTGGAGAAACGAGTCGACCAACATTCCATACCATCCACAAAGAAGATAAAATCCTCAAACAGTGGTCAAAACAACAGGCCAAATGCTCGAAAAGCTTTGTGGACGATAAATGCAAGGGAAAACGAGTCGAATGGAAAAAGTGCCGGTATCCGCAAAGCAGAATTTGATGACGAAACACGTAAAAAAAACTTTTTTTAAAATTCCAAACCAAGAAAGTGGAGACACATCCATTTCATTATTTGAAATGGTCTTCTTAACATTCGATAGATCTAACGTCGACAGTTCAGTGCAGGAATAGCGGCTAGTAATGTCTGGAATGTAGACACTAAGAAAACAGTGAAAAGTGTGGAATATTACGGAAGTCTGCAGTTACTATACTACAGCAGATTTCATGAGTCTTCTTGCAATGCCGTGAGAAAACTGAACATGGTAAAGCTAACGATTATGAGACAAGCTTCCATAATTGTAAGAGACTGCAAACAAGCCACCTTTAGTACTTATCCCTAATCGAATCGATATGGAATTTTTAAGACTAAGGACGATTTAACAGAGCAGATATAGATTCTGAAGTTCATAACTTCCTCCAAACGGAAGGAAATCGCATAAATATCGTAATACCAATGAGAACGATAGAAATTACGTTCGATATAGCGATGCAGTAGTGGTAAGCTTAAAAGCTAAATTAATCCCTATGAGACTAGAAAATGATCCACTAAAATTGAAAATTTTAGCCATTTGAATTGAATAATTAATACTAAAACATTGAACCAGCTGTCATCCTGTCATCTATCTATAGACATAATGGCGTTCATAGTGAAGATAATTAGAATCCGAACAACAATGATGAGACCTAGTAACTACCGTAGGTTCGTACTCACCAGTGGAATCTCCTTCTCACGGTCCAAGACGAAAACATTAACAACAGCTGGCACGCTGATAGGAAGAACCTCTGATTCAACTTTGGCACGTGGAAGGCTTAACAGAAGGCTATTGTTATTCCCTGTTAGCTGAAACAGAACCTTATTACAAATGCGCCACTTTTTTCGAGATTACGGTCATAAACAGCGATGCAGTTTACTTATTTATTGACATGGCATCACGTGAAATTTCATATGGTCGCAAAATAAAAGGACGATGCATATTGTAGATAACAATGAAAGAACAATGAGAGAATAACTACCTCCCAACATCCTTTTATTGTACCGTTTCGCAAGTACGAGCCATCCTGCGGTAGCAACATTCGCAGAAGAGGTCTAACCATCTCATCTTTCTCGAACGCTATCTCGACTTCTTGACCGTTACAGTCTGAACTTTCATATATGTGACAAAAAATAGTTCCATTAAAATAAGATTTTGATTATCTATAGCAACTCTTATTAGCTAATTCATTTAGAAGCATTTATTGGCTTCTTATCAAGATTCCTTCAACGTAACAGTGAACGATATAAGTGCGCTGTGCAGATATAAAGGTTACAGTTTGAACCAACCACTCGTTTTTTGCACTTTAGCGACGATACTGGTGGCTATCGAACGGATACGTAAAGCACAAAGAGCTTCCGAAATGGAACTATCCGAACTCTCAGGTCCAGAATGCTGCGACCAACTGACATCCAGACTGCGGTTAATTAAAGCTTACTAAGATAACTTCGTGGTGAAACGAAAGCCAAAAGATTAGATAAAACCTTCGGAAAGTTAATGAAAGTACAGGTCTTCGCAAAGACAGGAAGTGTGCAATCCTATCGAGATGAAATACGCGAGGATCACAGGTCTTCATTTCATGGCGCGTCCACTCGCTATGTTCCAACAAAGCATCGAGGTACTAAAGTGATTTCAAATGCTTGAGAACTAATTCAATAGAAAGATATTTCGCTAGTGAATAATAGACAAATAACAGCAAACTACTTCTGAAGATGAACAAGATGGTACAGCCACCTTCAAAGCATCTGCAAGCGCAGCGCTTGCGATCGAACTATCCGAACACTCTTGGCTGGCAACTGAAGGATGGAAACGCACCTTAACGATTCATAAAAGTATTAAAACAACATATATATATCACCATAGCTGTGCTGAGATAATTGCAAAACTCCAGTGGGTATTGAACCTACCATTAGCCTTACCGAGGACTAACGCGTTCATCACCACACCGTGCAGTTTCTTTGCTTCAAACAAAAAAAATTGTATTTCAATGCATATATCGCCCATATCAACACAGTAACATTGCGAAATCGAAAAATCGAAGGACGATCCGTCTTTTTTTTCCTAGGAAATCAATCGCCACTGCGAGAAGATCTGAACATGGAGGTTTCCTATTGCTGGGAAACCGTACACTACTGGCAAAATCAACCGCAGTACTGGTTCGGTATTTACTCGGTACAGACTCGTTTTTCAGTGGCTTTTTGTCTCACCCTAGGTAATTTTTTAACTACGAATTTTAACACAATCGCCAACTAAGTTTGAAAAGAAACTGCCAATTTATATATTCCATTACAACGTCGAAAAAGCTCACTACTCTTCGTGTCAGATTTTAGGAATAACGACTGAGTGTACAGATTTTAATATACGTTATAGATTTTATTCAAACTTAACAGCCACTGCTCGTTCTACAATGCCTTAGAAAAACTTTGCCCCGTATAGAAATGAGGGTAAACACAAAGAACATACCTTCACCATTTTGGCTTTCTTACTTCCAAGTCCAACGACATCACATGGAACAGCCCAACCTTTGCCTGGAATACATCGAGGTTCTCCGATCTGACGATCGAAGTCTACAGCAACCGGCAAGACACGGTTACGAATTTTCCTAGAAATCAAGTTTACAGTTGTATGGGGATTTCTGCGTAGATTTGCTCTCTAATGATAGCCTCAGTTTAATTTCGTTTGAATGCATTAGAGAAATTACTAAGTCCATGGCTTCCATGAAAGTGAGAGAGACAGAGACATAGAAGTAGGCAGAGAGGCAGAGAGAAAGGGAGGAAGAGAGAGAAACAAACGATTAGTGGGGAGAATGCGAAGAACAGAATGAGAATCGTAACGAAATGTCTTCAGTGGTGAAGAAAGCATTGAACTCACTGCAATGGTCGACTTATTATAAAACACCACTCGCTATCTTTTAGAGTGACAATTATCCGAGAGAAGTCTGACTATGGTAAGAAGTGGGCTCGGAAGAGCAATTGACGCAATATAAAGGGGAAAATCGTGAATCATTGGTCTTAGAAAAGGCAGTTCTCTTTTTCCTGGATCTACTAACTCAGCGAAAAAGACATCTTGGTGGTTTTGATTACATGATCTTAAGTAGAAACGCGTAGCTACGTATTGTATTCAGAACAACTGTGCAAGAACAAAGCTCTCAGGGAGATAAAAAAAAATATGTTTTCACAGAACAATTTTTGAAGGGGTTTCACTATGCCGAAACTAATATGAGTTCTGCATGAGTCAATATGAGTTCGACAGGACAACGACTGGTTCCAAGCCTTGACACTCTACATGTGTCGAAGGTGGGAGCAGCATTAAACGATCTGAGGCCTTTACTCTACTGTGGACACATATAAATGACTGCCTTGTATCTTCTCCAAATTATAGCAGATGGACAAATACTATGAGTTATTGAACGAACAATCAAAGTACATAACATTCACCCGACAGAAACCGAAATAAAACTGGTTTCTATTTCTGAACGTTAAGCCAAGTAGTAAAAACGTACTGGTTCATTACCTCTCCTCTCACCGCTCACACACAAAAAAAGATCTTGTAAGAAATATGTTTCGAACAGCCACGAGTGCATGTGCAGGAGGAGAGCTAAAGGGAGAATCCTTGAAAATGGCGCGGCAAATAACCATTTCCAATGGCTACGAAACAACAGCTTCTCGGTATAAGTGAAGACGAAACAGAGACATAACGGCGAAGATTTTGAAGGAGAAGTTATCATCTTCGCGCAGAAAACGAAAACACTGGGGCACAAAACCCTCGAGGCATTCTGGATAAATCCCGAGAATTCAAAACTGTCAATACCGACTCTCTATTAACCTCGGCATTGATCAATAATCACTGCTTTTCTTCAAAGTGCAAACACGAGATTAGTACAACAGCATTTATTTGCACACTATAGCTGACGTTTCGCCTTCTTCAGAGCTGGAAAAGACAAGTTGATATGCTATCTACTTAACCAAACACTTTCATAAAACTAAACGAACAAATTTGTTTTCGCGTAATAAACAGCTTCTTGTAAACAGTCACCGCTTTGCTCTTTGTAAGTCTTTCAGTTATTTGGTGTAGACCAACCGCTTAGAATATTACATGGGCGAGAAATGTGCCTCGTTCAATTCAGAAATCATCCTGGGGTATGGCGCACACCTTTGTATTCTTGGAATTAGTCCAAAACACTTCATCAAGAGTTTTACGTGCTGATGTTTTGAATTCGTTAAAGAAGGTAGTTATCTTTACTTCAAAATCTTCTCCGTTATATTTCCATGTCCTATGTGCGCCTACTCGAGAAGAAAATCTAAAATTGAACCGCAAGGAAAAGTATTATGTGATCACGCGTGATTAGCGCCATACCATAGGCTGATTCTCTGACCCGACCCAGGCACATTCCTCGCCCATGTTATACCCCGTGTGGTTGACCTCCACCAACTAACTGGAAGACTTAGAACAAACAAAACGGTGGTGTTCAAAAGAAACTGTTTAGAATCAGAATGAAAGTTTATGTATTAAGTCCTATATGTTAAGGTTATGAAAGTGTTTAGCCGAGTAGACCGTATGTCCAGTGAATCTGAAGATGAAACCCAGGGAGGAATGCCTCTTAATCATGCATGATCCTACACAGTATTTAAGACTGACATTTTTATGTGAGAGCCACATTGTGGTTCGACGTCAAGTCCGCGCGATTGGTCTCCATGTGGCATATTCAGTGGAAGACTCATAGAAAGCTGTGGGTGTGCGAAGAAGTCACGTGGTTTCAGTCCGTTTGAAATCTCGGTTTTGTGATTTTACCGTTTTGGTTATTGCGGTGTTGGGCTGGGTACGTTGTAGCCAAGTTGACCCATATAGACTCCGTAGAAGACAAAATCGGCCGAAATTTCAGCTTTCCGTCAACAAATAGGAAATAAATAACGTCGGTTCGTTCACCAGGAACATAGTGAATGACTAGATCAGTGCCAAGGATAACAGAAATTCGGTCTTGGGAATTCCTGCTAATATGAGCGCCTACATACTGTAACAAAGTGTTGTCATTTAAAAATTAACATGAACTACATCTGCTAGTAATAGGCCTTCATGGCGAAGTGAAAACACGATAGAAAACTGGACATTAGTCGAAAATCTTGAGGAGAGTTCCGAATATCCGCAGCGTTCAAACTATAGCTTGATATGGGTTAGAATTACGATATGAGAAAAATAGTGCCATATTCTTAGCCCGGAGAAAACATCAAACTTAGGTGAGAACCTCTATATTTCTTCACTCATATTTCATATTTGTTAAAAGAGCTAAAACAATGAAAATCTAACGTAGAAACTGAATTCGTTGAACAAACAGCAGAACTTACCGATGATGTAGTTGCAAGATTACGGTGCCCTTTTCGAGAACATCGCCGGAATGCATTTCGGTTGGCCGCAAACGAATGTTGTGACTGCCTTCAAAGTTTATGTAACGAAATTTTCACACGGTATAACAAAAAACGCAAGCATGACGTGGATATTACAATCGAAAGGTGGATATTAGATACGAGAAGTATCATGAGAACAAGAATTCCTAGACTGATAATGCGATTATTCAATGAACACAAAATCACAATGATGATGAGATATTTGCAAAACTCCAGGCCAGATTCGAACTCGCGACTATCCTTTCCGGAGGCACACGTGTTAACCACTCCATCGCTGAGGTCCTTGCTTTACCTATCTATCAGCGGGCCATTGTAGTTTCGACTGCAGCCTCAATTTAACTGGGTTCAATGTCGATTTGTGCTCTCCAAACCATTCCCGTTAACAGATGATTGCTGATGACACCGTTAGGTTAAAAACTGGATGAGAGAAAGGCAAAGCATGGGAATCAGTGGTGCAGTGGGCAACATTTAAGCCCATCGGAAATTCCAACCGCTGGTTCGAATCGTTCCTGCGGCCCAAGTTTTGTAAACATCTCAGCACCACTGTGGTTCTATTTCTCATAATACCCTGCCGTGAAAATTATTTTTTATTTTTATTTTATTTTATTTGACCCGTTTCCGCGTCTACTGTGTGGATCATCTTTAGGTCTACTGTGCAGATCCCAGCACTTCCCATATTCGATTCGTTTCCTCGATCCATTGTCCACGAAGACCTTCCAACTTTACTTGTGACTTCGGTTGATGCTTGAAGATTTTCATTTCAACTTGAATGTCGTGGAATGCCGGTCGAATTGATCCAATTCCCCGACCCCAAAGGAATGAGAGGGTTGGCTGGCCCAGTGCAAAATCGAACTAGCACCACTCGTGATGATGGGCATCACTACCATTGTGCTATAAGCTCCCGCGATGGAAAATAATAGGCAGTAAATAAAAAAATTACACATTGTGATTACAGAATCAGCTTAAGGCAAAGTTATAGTCATATACTCCCACTGAACGAATGGAAATACGAACAATACAGTTGTTATTAGCAACCTAACACGTTATCAGTAATGCTTCAAAGGTTTAATTTTTCTCCACAATCAATACTGGCGAGATACAAAGACATCAAGCTAGTAATCAAAAATCAACAAGAGTACTTAGACTGGATAGCCATTTTGAGAATGGGCCTAAGCAATTGAATATTTCGTCTTGATGTGCCCTGTGATACTAGTACATCACCACTGGTTAACCATATCTTTTATTTGAGATTCTGACATAGTGTAGAGCTAGGACATCCCCAGGTCATCGTGGCAGGCAATTGTTGCCGTTGTCAATTAGGGATTTTCATCATTACTACACCTTATTAACCTCGCCAACTAGTCTACTACTTCTGCGGGTGATCGTGTCAGGGCTACCTAGCCTCACTGTGCAACAAATTCTTATTTTCCTTCGCCGCTATGAGGTGCTAACTCAATACAGCAGCCATATTTATAATCCTACCTGAACTAGAATTCCAAGGAACCCTTGAGGAACAAATAAACAGGACGAAATGAACTTACAACTTAAGAAACCGGAAAATAAAAAACACTGAAGGGACTGATATAAATGACTTCTTTTGCAGATCATCAATATTTAGAAATTCAGAGAATTAGCAGTCGGGAACGCTAAAAATGAATTTCGGTTGACACAAAAGCCCTAAACGCCCGTGTTGGAGCGGTGGCGCTGAGACAAAGGGACCACCGCATATCGAAATATGTGACGAATCAATCATGCAAAGATTAATAGGTGAAGAAATAGCTGGAGAAGTACATGACATAAGAAGTTACAGTATATGGAACCTGTAATGATTCTAGTAAGAATTAATGTTGAAAATACCTTAAGGAGCTAAAAGAGAGGATATAAATGTGGCGCCCATATTATTACAATGCTAACTTTATTACTATGACCGTTACGCTTTAGAATCGAATAAAGAGGAAGGACTCGCATGGTGTGGTGGTGAACGAGCTAGTTCACGGAAAGGACAATAACGCGTTCGTTCCCCACCGCAGACATCTGCGGTCCGGAGTTCTGCAAATATCTCAGCATTATGCGAATAAAGAGGGTTTATTTTCTGGATTCATCTCAAAACTTTGTGGTAAAAAAGGCGTACGTTAGCGAAATCTTCACTGAATAATGTGCAATCATAACGGAAATGTCGGGAAAAAAAAGCGTAGCAACAAGAAAACTCCGACGATCAATATAAATTAGCCCGAAAATCCGAGTAACAGGAGTGGGACGGATGAAAAGGGTTCAGTTCAAGGATGTTTTCTTTCGTTCCAGAATATTCAATTGATTTCAAAACTACACGATAGCCGCCCGAGCTACACTATCGATTTGCAGAAAAAAAAGGAAGGGGAGAAGCACATTTCTATAGTACAGTCACATTTTGATAGATGAAGCCAGAAAACTGGGATACGAAAGAAAAACGAAACTCTGACTAGAGAACTACGACAATGAGGCTGACGCTAAATTATAAAGAAATAAATCGTTGAAGACGAATTAATCACTTTGATTTGCCGTTTCATGGGAAACTTCGTGTCTGAAGTTCTACTTACTCGAATAACAAAAAAGATTTTGAATCACTACTATCTCGTCTGAAACAGAATAAGGCGATAAGGACAAATGTGAATTCTAATGGTAATAGTTGCACGGGGAGATTGGTTTAAATGGGGTCGAGGAAAGGGGTGGTGCTGGCGGCGGCTATCGACGGGCGCCTTGACGTCTACAGTCGTTTCTCGGCGCTGTTCGAGAACTTTCTCGAAACTTCTTTGACATTAAACGAATTTTAGAGCCGTCATCAACAAAACAGAAGACCCGACAGTTAAAGTAATTGTACATATATGTAGGGATCAATTTACGAATCGATCAGCAGCGATAACCACTGGTTTACGACGATCTACACTGAATTTCCTGAACATCACCGAGTATTTCGCAACAGTGTAGAAGGGCTCTGCGAGGAAATCAACGAACCATGAAAGCTATGGATCACATAACAGTGGTTCAAAATCCCAGGATTTTGCGTTCGTAGTTCACAAAGGAATATTTATCTTCTCCATAATCGTAATTGAGGCTACCAGACTAAATTCTACGAGAGAAATGGTAAATAAGAGTCTAAAGGATCAACAAAATATAAAATATGAGATCTAAGAGAAAGAAAAGTGGGAAATATATGACTTTTGTAGGCGAACTATGACGCTATTCAAAGTTAGTACCAGTTTCCGGAGTAATTAAACACGACTATGGCGGGAATACTTTCTTCTGGTGTCGAAAAAACGTGGAAGTTCTCTCAGTTAACAGAAAATGATCTTGACGCAACGGATCTTATCAAGCAGATAAGAAGAAATTCCAAAGAAAGAGAATCAGAATGAAAAAGCTCCAGGATTCCAACCGAATTTCGACAGCGCCAGGCTGTGAGCTGCAGCAGCCCGGGGAATGGAATCAATAGGGGCAGCTGCAGCGAGTGAGCCGGCTGGTCGGCGGTCACTCGATAGCAGACCATGTACTATTCAGCTAAGCGACCAGTATTTTCTCAGTAGTACAGGTTTATCGACATAAAAATCGGCTACTGGGAGCCGTCATGACGGAAAGTGCTTTTTTGTGAAGTGTCACGCTGTCTGTCTGCTGCTGCTAGTGTGCACTCGACTGAACACTTCCCGTCAGTCAAACGTTGGCAGAAATACTGTGCTCGTGGGCATTTGATCTTCAGATTTTCTTTTTAGTATCAGATGTTGTAAAACTTCATAAAGAATAGAAATATGTAGCGTCAAATTTCTCATGTTGTGCGTAAAGGCTTAGTAGTGTCAAACTACCATGCAAGTTCAAGAGATTGTCTCTTGTTTTTTATCAACTTTAGAAGCAATTGACATTTAAACGGTGCTTTCCAGAGTCTGCACTATGTAATTTCAAATCAATCTCTCTTTTACCGTAGTCAATGTTACTAAAACTCAGATAGGATAGTAACAAGGCCTAATCATACAGCTGCGTCCCAGTCCCAATCCATCACGTTCGACTCGCTGCTTTTTTTTCCACAGAGCCTTCTAGACCTAGGCTAACAGATGTTGCTGGTTTGTTGGTTTTCACGGAGGGATAGCGAGTGAACATTCTAAAGACCATCACGGCCGACAGGGGTCATATGGCAGGCACTCCCTCGCCCGGCTGTCCTCTCCGTCAATAGCATACGGACTCGTATTCCTCGGCGGGGGACTGATGTTAATGGTCTTTGGTTCGGCTCACTTCGTCTGCTTCACCTCGCATCTCCCGTCGTTCTCATTCGAAACTGCTGACGGGTCCGCTGTGAGTAAAAGCCGTTGTTGTGACCACAGGACGGAGTACTTTGAAAAATCGCTAGCGGTTTTCCTCGACTCGAAAAACGCTAACTGATGTTTACAATAAGAGGTTTTCTAAACTAGGAACTGATTAATGAAGTGATTTAGCAGAATAATTTCATCTTGTCATAGATAATGTCCCGATGGCGACTCCGTTCTTATCTGTTAATCTTTCGACAGTGTTTCGGACGAGGCGGCAGGTCGCGTGACCTGGTCGGATTCTCTCCGAAAATCGATGCGCGGGACCTGCGAACAACTCGGATCGCATTGTGGAGGCGATCTTCGTCACTCAACGGGTACAGTCAGGAATTGCTGCAGGGGACGGTAAAACTACTTAGTAGGCAGTTTTTGTATAGATTCACCTGAGAAGAAAAGGACAAAGAAAGACAGCTCAAAATCGGATAAAGGATGAAACGTTCTGCGTTAATGCAGTCTTTTGAGGTGCCCTATAAATTCGCTTTCAATGAGCGTCGCACAGGTGATTGAATGCATCACGTGTCACCTGCATCGCCTGTAGTCCCGTTGATCGTCGAGTGACTCGAGCGGGCGCCAGTAAATCTTCCATTTTTCCCTGTCGCGTGCAAGAGTGGCCCAGTGGGTTCTGCTCGCACTAGGGACTCGTCGAGCATCATATTTTTCTTCAAGGCTCTTTGTGAAGAACTCTGACCATCGAGTCGGTGGTCTTCCTATAGTACGTTTGACATCCCAAGGAATCCAATTATTAACGGCTTTTGTCCATCGGTTGTCGTTCATATGCATTACGTGTCCATCCCACTTTATCTTCGACTGTTTAATGAACAGAACGGCATCTTTGATTTTTCATCGTTGACGCAGATCGGAGCTTCGGATCCCATCCGTTACTTGTGTGGAACGGGATACTCCTAGCATCGTCCTTTCGACTGCGCGTTCAATAACGCTGAGTGATTTTTCCATCCTGCTTACGCAGCGACCAGATTTCTGACGCATACGTTAGGGTAGGAAGTACCGTTGAGTCGAAAAGGTGGGCACGCAGTCGGGTGTTCTTTGCTCTCTTCACTACATCCTCGATGCTCTTGAAAGCTCCCCAAGTCGCTCGTTTTCTTCTGCTCAGCTCTGGTGCTAGGTCGTTCATCATATTGATTTCCCGTCCTAAATAGATATAACTGGAGCATTCGGAAATATTCGTTCCGTTGAGCGTGAATGGGGCATGAGAAACCAATCCGTTCTTCATGAACATCGTTTTTGTGAGATTTAGTCGAAAACCAACCATTCCACAAACTTTATCAAAGTCGTCAAGCATGCGTTCCGCTTGGCTAACGCTTGGTGTTATAAGCACGACGTCATTAGCAAAGCGAAGATGGTGTAACTGCCGACCGTCGATTTTCACTCCCATATTATCCCATTCTAATTTACGCATGACGTTCTGGAGGGTGGCGGTAAATAATTTTGGCGAGATGGTGTCGCCTTGCCTAACTCCTCTTTTGACGTCAACGTTAATATCTTTGCAGAATGGTGATACCTTGGTTGTGAAATCTTTGTACAGCTCACGAAGGATCTTTATGTACTGAGTAGGGACTACTTGACTATCAAGAGCTTCCATGACTGCTTCTATCTCAGTTGAGTCAAAGGCCTTCTGTAAATCGTTGAAAGTGTGACGGAGCTGTCTTTTGTAATCTCGCGATACTTCATTGAACCTTGTTACCGCGTGGATGTGGTCCATCGTACTAAATCCTCTTCGAAACCCTGTTTGCACACATGGATGTCCTTCGTCTAGTGTTCTTTCAATCCTGTTTAGGATGACTCGAGTGAAAAGGTTGGAGACGACAGACAGTAAGCAGATTGGGCGATAGTTGCCGATATCATGCCGGTAGGTCACCCTTCTTGAACAATAATACGGTTTTGCTGGTCTTCCACTGGTAGGGACCTTGTATTCAGACAGGCAACGTGTGAATAGCCGAGCCAGTATGTTTACGAGGACTAGCGGAAGGTTCTTCAGGTGTTCTGGTCTTATCCTGTCCGGACCTGGTGCTGTTCGATTTTTCCCCGACGAAACGGAATGTCGGATTTCGGAATGGAGAACTGATGGTGTACAACGTATACATCCTCTATTTCATATGACAGAAGGTGGACTTGTCTATCGAAGGGCTTTGAGTAGTATTTGTGAATGTTTTTCTCCATTGCCTTTCTGGACGCTGTAACTGTTCCGTCCGGACGCCAAAGTGCAACCATTTTGGTCTTGTAATTGGCGAAGCTTCGGTGGGCTTTGCGAATGCTTTTCCCAGCCTTTGTAGCTTCGACCATTACCGCTGCTCTTCTCTTTATAAGATCTTCTTTTACCGCCTATCTGCATTGTTTTGCAAGTTCGGACGTTAGTTCTCGAGTGCCTGCAGCTCGTGCGATTCCACGCAGGCGTATCAGCTCGAGTGTTTCTGGAGACAAACGTCTCTTGGTGACTTTCGAACTCTCATCTTTCATAGCGCTAACGTGAAGATGTTGAATGAGCCGATCGTATTCTTCATCGATGTTATCGACAAAGGCATCTTTCCAACAGCCAACTAATGAATTGAATAAGTCCCAGTTTGCGGTGGTTCTGGGACCCTGGTTTTGGAATTTAAAAAAATTTTTAAAATTTTTTCTCTTTTCCGCGAGAAATAGAATCTTGCACGAAGGACACGATGGTCTGATCCCGTGTAGAATTTTGGGACAACAGCGACATCGGTTAGGCAAAACCTTCTATTTACTGTGATGTGGTCTGTTTCATTATGGTACATTGGGAGACTTCCACGTCCAGCGCTGAGGGTGGGGCTTCTGTAATTGCGAGTTACCATGGATTGTCTCGATCGCCATAATAAACTCAGACAGCCGCTCACCGTGTTTGTTTCATTCTAATCCGTGGGTCTCAATCTGACGTTCTTTAGACTTTCTTCTTGGTCCAATCTTGGCGTTGAAATCTCCAGTGATGACCTTGGAAAATGTGTGGTCTTCTCTGTAGAACTTTTCCAAGTCCATATCGAACGCTTTGACTTCTTCTTCGTCATAGTTTGATGTCGGCGCGTATTGAATGCATATGTTTGGCTTTGTGGTGGCTTAACGGTGGAACAAATCAGTGCTTTTTATTGTGCCAGAGAAGTCTGGTACCAATTTTGCACCTCAGGAGAGATGAATGTGATGAATGAATGTTGGTTTGGTTAAGGCGTTAGATGAAACCAGCTGCGTATTTCAGACCACCTCTAACCATTGCTATACACGCGCCCCTGAAATTGAATGTCAAGATATATTTTGCCCATCCGATTTAGGTGATTTCGTTCTTAGGATGATTTTCAACAGCTGGAGGAGTGAACTACTCATAGCGACCATAATTCAAGTGGTTATTTGCGGATTTTATCCTTTTTTTTCATGAAAGAGAAAATTCTAGGCTACAGATCTCTTTTTTTTCATGGAAAAAACCATCCTGGATATCAGATTTCATTTTTTTTCCTGGAAGTGAACATTTTGGAGATCGACAGGAATAGTATACTGCACCATCATAAATGAGTGTAGCATGTGATCTTAGAGATAAGACAATTGAATGTATGCTGCGAAAAAATTTCTGTTTGCACCAACCGTCGTACGACGGCAACCGAAAAGCCAACAAATTACACACCCACTGCTTTCTATGACTCTTCCACTAAACATGTCACGTGGAGACCAACCGCGTGATATTGGGCAGCATGTAAGCCTGTTATTTTGATGAGATGGGCACAATATGATTCCGTGTGAACTCTGTGCGGTTGGTCTCCACGTGACATATTTAGTGGAAGACTCATAGAAAGCGGTGAGTGTGCAAAGGCTCTGTGTTCAATGTGTCTGAAATTTTGGTTCAGCATTTTCTCTGTTTGGTTATGGAGGTGTTTGGCCGTGTAGATTGTAGTCAGCTCGACCTTTCAAGGCTCTGAGGAAGGCGAAATTCGCCGAAACGTCAGCTTGTACGTAAATAAAGAAATAAAGTAACACCTCGTGTTTGCTAAATAAAAGTAGAAAGAATTATACAACTTATTTATACAAATGCTTTTCAAAACATTCCCAGCCTTCGGTGTTTTCGTTCTCCTTTACTACCTACTAACAGGAACAACGTAGTACGGGTGATCAACGATGTCATTTACTGTTGAATGTTTTGAATGTCTGTCTGCCTTTTCAAAATTTTCTCACGTTTACTAAAGCCCTCATTGTTAGCAAGATTCCATCTCCCACATATCATAATGGGGGTATGCGATCGTGTAGTACAGTGGTTAGACGTGACCTGCAGTACACACGTGCTCGTTGGTTCGACCGCATCCGGCCTCATCGAGTCTTCCATCTTTCTGGGATCGTCAAATTAGTAGTAGCCGTGTAGGTGGGGATAGCAGCACTGATTTGGTGCATGGTTAGGCCATCGCAAATCGTTTTATATGACAGCTGTGCATCCAATCACCTCTAACGGTGCTTGGTGAAGTCGAATGCAATGCGCATACCTCTGGGATTTCAACGGCGATCGCTTCATTTCTTAACCTGTTATATACTATGAGAATATAAACCTATGACGAAATTTCGTTCTGATCACAATACTGGTTTGCTATGCCTGCAGTTTTTGAGCATGGGTTATCAGTAGGTCTGTTATGTACACAAAATTCTTGTTTCATATCAAAGAGAATAGGAATCTGGTACATATTTCCTGTACAATTGCCTGCAACAAGAACTGAATATGTTGCAGGACGTATACGGTGCCATGCGTAACATAACATCGTCTAACCAGCTTAGATGCAAAGGTGGTACGGAATGCGTGAGTGGTGATAACAACGTCGTCAAACTATACGGCGTAATACTCAGCTTTATCAAGGATAAACTTTGTGGACGGAGTTATACAGTGCTTTATCAGCAGCAAATCGTACAGGAATTGTCTTTGATTAATCTCTTTTGTTTGTTTGAGACAAGAAAGAAGAAATCACTGCACCAAGCGAAAGCACTGTTCTTCTCTTTTTAGTGCAATTTTTTTTTATTAAGAACTATTTTTACGTTTGTGAAGACGTGGTGGGGAGGGAAGTATTGGAATCTAAAAAGCTGATATCAGAAATTTACATAATTCTATTATATCATCAGCTTTTAGAATTATCATTAGGTTGCCAAAATTTCCTGAATCTCCCACTACGCTGTTTTAATTTCAAAGACCACAGACCTTCATCACTTGAGCGATCTCAGCGCTCTTGGTCGTGTTGCTATGTGGCGATTAAGACGCTAAATCACATACCAGATATGAACTTGCATGAAGATGGATTCATGGGATTATCCCGCTTTACTGACTGCAACGAACGAACCTTTCGTAAAGTAGTGAAACTACGTCAGATCTACAGGAGCGTGCTTTTGAAAACGACCTGAAGATGACGGTGAACTAGAGTGCGGTTATCTCAGGACTTCATAGAAATGAATCTTGCCTAATCAACAAAGTATTGGGGTTAAGTGGGAATTTGCAGTGGCTAGTAAGGCTTCTTGTTAATACGAACCTTCAAGTGTCAAACATTGCATATACAGCAAAAAGATTTTAATTAAGCGGCTAGAAAGTATACAGCAGGTGGTTCCAGGTCGCTCTCAGCAAGTAAGCCTCATCGCTACTTCGGGACACCCCTAGTACCCGCGGCCTGTAGCGAGCGTGAAAGGGCAGTTTTGTTGATGTAAAGTTGAATTACTTGACGACTAACGAGGTTACAAATAGTGAAAGTGGTTTTTTCCAAACCAAATTCTTTTGCGAAGGCTCCGAAAAGCTAGCCGATTAAACTTCTTACCAACCTCGTGTCAGTTCATCAGTGAAAGAATACAAATTTTTTGTCAAGATAAGACAAATAGAAGGATTGCTTTGTCAAGTACTACCTATCTTTCTAAAACCATTATTCAAACCGTATTCTTTCACGAGAGTGTGGCGCAGTGGTCGGAGGCGCGATGGAATCACATAGAATCGATCGCCATGCCCAAAGCCCACCAAGCCCTCCATCCCTCCAGGGTCGGAAAATTGGAACTCGACTTGCTTGGGAGGATAGCAGCACTGCTTTAGTACATGGGTAGATCATCAAGAATCATTGTGAAGGCCAGATATGCGTCCAGTCACCTCTTAATGAAACCGAATGTATGGCGCATCTCTCGGGGATTGATTAACGCCAACAGCTTTATCTTTTTATTTTATTTATTCTTTTACTGAAAGCTAACACCAAGTTGATTTGACTTTATTCGGCTAACTTTTCGACGCCTTCGTCTTCCTAAGAGCACAGTTATTTCATTTTTCTTCTGGTAAAAGAGTGAACTAGATTGGAACATACTGTGTAGAATTAGGTAGGTTATTTCTGCTAAATGTCACTTTTTTGCTGAAATGAGCTTTGAGAATTAAAAACTCAACTGTAATCGATTAAATAAATATTTTTATGTAATTTCGTATAAGACAGGGAAAAGGTCGAACAAACACCCGTGAGAAATCCTGAAAAGAAGAGCTGCACTGTTCGTGCATTTTCCATTCGCGTTCTGCACAGGAATGAAAACAAGGTTGAGTTCATCAGTTTCTCTGACATGACGAAGCCTTTTTGAATCGCTGCGCTTTGATCGGCTTTTCATTAAATTAGCTATCTGTTCTTTCTCAATAATAATTTACTAATGTCGTATTCCACCTATAGACTAACACGAGGTTGTCAAGAAAATTTATTAGGGTGTCGTCTAATCGTAATCGTCTCGAAAGATTCCGGCTATGAAGAGGGCGATGGGGCTGAAGCATAATGGATTAGATTTTAGTTAGCTATATAGATGCTTGTTTTGTCATCAACTCCACGCAATAAAAGATGGACAAATGTTTTGTGTTGTTGAATGAATAGTTAGAGTACATTAACTCTACCCTGGCCAAACCGGAGGAAAACTGGCTTCCATTTTTAAACGTCAGGTTAAGCTATTCGAAGAGTGCTATACTACGGAATTGTAGTGAAACTTATGTAGCGCAAATATACTGGCTCATTACCTCTCCTCTTAGCTCTCGCAGTACTAGAGCATAAGAGGAAGTCCCAGAAAACGGCGCGGCAAACAGCCAGCCATTTACGATGGTTACGAAGCTGTAACTCCTCGTGAGAAGTGCAGAGGAGAAATCACGCCTCCAAACGATAGTTCTAGCAAAAACAAGGCCCCATTTATCCTGCCCTTCATTTCCAGCGAACTAATTGAAGCCATGAAATATTGTTTTTAGAACGGCCAGTCTAGAGAATTCGGTAACAGCAGCTGAAATGCTAGAGAGCACTCTAAGACGCCAGATAGTTCGCAAACACAATATTCGTTGACAGTAGAGACGGTGATTGAATGAATTCGGGTGCGGTTCATCTGATCTCTTGTAAAGCGGGAACGCATGGATTGGCGAAACGGGTAGCTCACTCTGCATCCGTAAAAAGAACACCTAGTCGATGAACCTAAAGTTAAACCAAATGCTCCACCTAGCACAAAGAGGACACAGAGAGACAATGAAGAATTTGAAGTAAAAGTTCCCATCCTCGCACAGAAGTCGAAAATGCCGGTGCTTAGAGCTCTTGAAGTGTTTTCGATAGCCCGCTATATTCTTTTTGAGATGCAGGATGTATTAATTTATTGTTTACTGGTCATTGTCTCTACAGTTAGGGCATATTGTGGAATTTTGCGTTGTACATAGTCGGTCATACAGGCGGTTGCGATCTAACTGGCGTCTTATAGTGCTCGGTGGTATTCCAAGCACCGTTACCGAATTCTCTAGAGCGGCCGTTCTAAAATGAACGTTTTATAGCTGCAATAAGCTCGTTGGTAACGAAGGGCAGGACTGACGGGGCCTTATTATCGCTTGAATTATCGTTCGGGGCACTGCCTTTCCTTTACATCTACCCCGAGGGGCTACAGCTTCCTAGCCATTGGAAATCGTTATTGGCCGCGTCAATATACCGGATTCTTCCTTCCTGCTCTCTTCCTGTGCACACACTGGCTGTTCAAAACATCTTCCTTGCAAGCGCCTTTTTTGTTTGTGAGAGGAGAGGTAATGAACTATGAACGAGCACCACTGCTCTCGTTATGTGGCTAGTGAATGTCTCGTGATTATGCTTGACTTAGCGATATACCCCAGGCTGATTCTTTAACCTGAATCAGGAGCATTCCTCGCTCGAGTAGTCCCAAGTGCGGCTGGTCTCCACCAAATAACTGAAGGACTCACAGAGAGCAAAACGGTGCGTGTTTAAAAAAAGCTGTTTATAACGCGAGTAGTAATTTATGCATTAGGTTTTATCTGATGGGTTTCGAAAGTGTTAAGTTGAGTGGATTGCCTCTTAATTTCACCTATCGATGCTCTGAAGAAGGCGAAACCGTCGAAACGTCAGCAATTGTGAACTGATAAATGCTGTAATGTGAATCTCGTTTCCACTCTCTGAGGTAGGCAAGAAATAGATTTTTTTAAACAACTTCATGTTATGTGAAATACAGCCACAGAGAGCTGAAGATGTAGTTGAAATCACATTGTTTAAATTTTGATTTATGGCGTACTCTTTTTTCTCCGTCGACAGGTAATTGGTGAGATCACCGACGGAGAAAAACGTTACTCAGAGAAAGACAAAACAAGCGTTTCAGGTGCCGTGGTGGATAGAACATGAGCCCCCGATAACAGCAATCGCGAGTTCGAGGCCCTACTGAGGTTTACAGTATTGATCGAATCTCGGCATCCTTGTCGTTGGATTTCACATAATACCTACCACGAAAACAGTATAGGCAGCAAATCATAGTTGAAATTCGTATTAGGTCAACAACGAAACAACATATTAATTAGATCATTGATGCCCAGATTAAACTAAAGTCATTGCTGAAAAATAATTTATTATTTCACAGTTTTTCTAGGTGAATAAACATAAATTTATTATTACAGTACCCATTAGTACATGATAGCCGACGTTTCGGCGGTTTGACCTTCTCCAGAGCCCATTATTCTCCACTGAAGGTGATCCTCCGAATACTGAACGCAGCACAATCCCTTCGACCGCACTTTCTCAGTTGAGTGTGCATGTTGTCCTGATTGCATCGAGGAAAGGCGCGTAGGCAAAAACTGGCATTTTGATGTCCAGGACTCGGTGGCTGCCCTCTGGTGGAAAGAATACATCGTGCAGTCGTCTTCCTTTGATGGAGTTCAGCACGACCCAGTTTTCTTGGCAGCGGCGGAGAAAAAAAGTCGTTTGTCTAGCTAAGACAATCTTTTATCTTAGTGACCGGACTTTCTTTAGCAGTCGGAATTATTCTCCTAGTATATTTATTTATATGAACTTATAAACTGTTCTTCTTAAGCTGACGCGAAGTTGGTACAGGTCTTCGTTGTTTTTGATGTTGTTGGTCGATGGCTGACGTTTCGGCGACTTCGCCTTCCTCACAGTCTGGACGTATTTTATATTAGAATATTTTTATTATTCGGTGGAAAACCTAGCGCCCTATTTCAAAATGATATTTTGACCCCGGGGTGTGTCTTGTTCGCGATCCCACGTGAACTACGTGTGGGCCAATCCCACACGTAACATCACGGTGAGTGGCCTTTCTGTTCAATATAGCGTGTATTTGATAGTTTGATCTTCATTAATACTGTAGCCTTTTCTGTTCAATATGGCGTTTATTTGAAAGTTTGATCTTCATTAACACTTTAACCTTTCTTTTCCACCGAATAATAAAAATATTCTAATATAAAATACGTCCAGGCTCTGAGGAAGGCGAAGTCGCCGAAACGTCAGCCATCGATCAATAACATCAAAAACAACGAGAACGACAACGAAGATCTGTACCAAGCTCGCGTCAGCTTAAGAAGATCATATAAACAAATATATCAACTATCTATGCCGAGGTTTATAGAAAGTCGGTCTTTCGAGTTATTTCCCTAGTAGTTGGAATAGCAAATTCCAGGGCCAATTGTCTTAATCTCGGCATTGATCAATGAAAGAAAATAATGAATTACTGATCAATCCCGAGGTTAGGAAAAAAAGGGTTAAAAATTTCTTAGGTTATTAGAACAACACGAGATTGGTGTCAAGCTTTATTCGCCTAAGACATCAATTTCTTCTTTTTGTCCAGAGTCCTGTTGATTCAACTTGATGATCCACAGTCGTTCGTCTTACGATTTTGGCCTTTATAATCGCATCAAGTCGAACCTTGTAGAGTGGAGCATCGCTCGAATTTACCAATTCGACAGCTTTCTTTTATACAGGACGGTTGCTGATCTATTGACATCCGTTTTGATCTGTTACCGTCTCGGGACGCTACGTACGACTACAAAGAATACACACCATCCGTCGTATCAATCCAGATTTCTTCAACCACATATTGTTTATAGATTTATTCCATGTACTAACGAGTATCCTTCTAATGTTCTGTCGCGTCAGCGTGTTTGCATGATGATGTCGAAATGTGATGTAGAACGTTGAAGGCATTTCTTCAGTAAACCAACTAAGGTGAGACAGTTCGAAGTTTTCTCTCCAGCTTTTAATTTCGAAAGCCCAGCTAAGAAGAGGAAGTTCACGCCACGGCTAAACCCAACTTTCTATCGGTAACCTACTTCTCATTAAAAAGAAAAGCACTTCATGTTAAAACTATCGTGCTCTTTCTTTCCCTGCTTCAGCGGTGTGCGCTAGGGTGTCGTGGTCTTATAATAGATTACTGGTGTTTGCTCGAGCTACTCCACAACAAACCCCTACGTGACGAACCCGACTTTTTGCTAACTCACGGTGATTTTGCCATTAATAGTGCAATGAAAGAGTTGAGAAATTTACGGGCTTATATAAGGGACTATGCTCTATCTCAAGGGCATATAATTTAAATGAAACAAGCCTCTACTCTTGAATTTGTTTGGAATAAAATTTCCTTAAAACTAGAGACGAAACTTAGTATTTTAGAAGTTCTCACGCAAACGCGGAAATCGAAAAAAACAAAGGTGCAGTAGGGATTTTGCTGGACGAAGTCCCAAACCACAGTGTCAACTTTTTATCTAATGCCTGTTATTATTTTTTCACTGCAAGGTATGTTGTGAAATACAACCACTATAAGGCACAATGACATTTGCAAAACCTCGACCTAAGTCCGGAGTTGAACCCGCGATGGCTCTTACCGGGGACTCAAGTGTTAAGTTTTGCAAATTTCTCAGCGTCATATTGGTTACATTTCACATCATGCTCTGTCGTGAAAGACTAACTGTAAGTAGGAAGTTAAAATTGTGACTTCGACTACAGCCTCAGCTTAATTGGGTTTATTGCTGATTTGTGCGGTTCAAATCATTTCCGTTGACAAGTGATTGCTGATGGCACCCATAGGTAAAAAATGGCTAAGAGAAAAGCAAAGCAAGGATCTCACTGGAGCGGTGGGTAACACGTGAGACCCCATGGAGGGAGGGTAATACCGACTTCGAGTCTGGGGCTTGATGTCCATGTTTCGCCAATATCTCAGCGTCATAGAAGTCCCGAATGTTCAATTTCTTTCCCGTCCAAAAATAGGCTTAGGCAAAGAAAAATGGGAAAATATGTTTCCATATTTCGAAACCGACTTTCCTTGAACATCGGTATCACTAATCAATATATATTCTTTCTTTGATGAGCTTACACGAGGTTGATAATGATGCTTATTTTCGGCTAACGTTTCGACGTCTTAGTCTTCCTCAGAGCCGATGATCCGAGTCGATGGTCCATGCTTGTTATTCGTCTCGACGTGGCAGCTTCGCCATCGTGTTGAGTTAGGTCTTCCTCAGCGGGCCATCTCCTCGAATGAGGCATACTCACTCGGTGATGCTCTTTTATGCAGGTTGCTGATGGTGGATAGCTGTGATTGTCCGGTCATACTGTGATAGCAACTTGTTCTTCCGGACAACCAAACGTGCAGAAGTCGGTGTTATTGTCAGCTACCACAAAGCCGTCATCAGGTATCGAATAACAAGCATGAACCGTCGACTGGGATCATCGGCTCTGAGGAAGACGAAGACGTCGAGGCGTTAGCCGATGATAAGTATAATTATAAACCTCGTGTAAGCTCATTAAAGAAAGAATACATATGTTTCCATAGTTTGGTCAAAGCCTCATCTCGGTAAGACCACAATGCATGTGCCTTGTAGGCAACGATCTGTAGATTCGACTGGTTTTTATTCCAACCAACAAAGTTTCAAAATAAGCTGTAATACGTTGCTTAAAAATTGTGGCCACTATTTTGGCATTGTATGGCTCCTATAGAGGTCACGTTGTCAATGGGAACACAGGTGACAGATAATAAATCATGATGAGAAGAACCATACATATGCATATATGCTTAGTGCTTACGTATGAGCAACTTAGAAATCAGAGTGTGTCAAAAGCATATTTGTCGTTTCGAAAATAGTGATGTGGAAAAACCCAACCTGAAAAAAAGACTTTAGTCAAACCTCGGTAACAATACCTAATGAATTTCTGTATGATTGAGCCAGCGGGTGCGTGTAGCGCAGTGTTCGGAGGCATCCTGCTTCCCGCAATGCATATCTGTTCGATCCCTGCACTCCAAGCGCAGCAAGCTCTCCATCCCACCGAGTTTCCCAAATTGGTACCAGACTTCTCTGGTGGGGAGGATAGCAATACTGGCTCGATACATCGGTCGGTAGGCCACCTCGAGTCAATGTAAAGACCAGATGTGCAACCCATCACCTAGTAATGAAGTCGAATGCATGACGCCATCCCTCAGGGATTGATCAGCGTCGAGGGTTTTATCCTTCAACCTTTCATGATTGGGACATATTATGTATAAAAGGGAACTACGGTTTAGTTTACACCAGATGGCACATTCTCCGGCATCGTCGATGGAGCTATCACAGAGTTTCACATTTTCAGACGAAGGTTTAAACTGACTACTAGAAAACTTTTTGTTGACAATCTTTGGCTATCTGTAAAGGGTGGTGGCAACCTTCGGTGATGAGACGAAAACAAGTAATGTGACAATAAAATTGAATTTGTGCCAAGAACTGTAATATTTGTCGAAACGATTCACTTGAACATTCAAATTACCATCATGAGTATAAGTTGCTCACATAAAAGTGCTCGTTACCATTTAAAAGAATGTACTTTTTTAGGCTGAAATGGTTTCAAATTTTATAACGAATTTCATGATATTCAAAGAAATTTCGTGACCTCCCAACGGTTTATCGCCTCATCGTGGCTGGCAAGTGTTTCCGCGCGTCGAACTGCAATGTACAACAGGGAAATTATCCCCTAGCAGGATCTTCCAAGCTGAGCTGGGAAGGAGTCCGACGTTTCCATCAGGAAGCCTAGCTAAGAGAGTAAACCAGTACCAGGATTTGTCACCATACCAAAACAGTCGTATGATGCCGAATCTCCTTGTGGTCTACAAGGGCGGCGACGGCCTGTGGTTGGTGACGACTTGGGGAAGACTTTGGGATTCCAAGGAACCACAATGGCTTAACCAGCAAATCTCCGAAAATTGGAGATTATGCCGGGGCTCGCACAACTAGTAAGGACGGGCCATTCAAGTATGAAGTGTGAGGTAAGAACTTCAAAAATGACTCTCTAAGAGGCCTCAGTGAAAGCACTTTGTCCAAATCCTTTCCACTGCTGTGTACTCCATCGGCGAATAGTTGTTTCGCGTTCGTTGCTTCAGTGCATTTTGATCAGACAGGTCCGTCCTTTCACACGACTCGTCTTGCTCTATGGTTCTCAAGACGCCTTGCTCTCGATTCGTTTCCTCGCAACGTCATCCACAAAGGGATTCGGACTTTTCATATGTGGGTTCAACTGCTGCTGCTATTGATGATTTTCTTCCCGTCACATATATCAATAGGTGCTGGTTTAGTCGATTGTCCTTGGAATCTTGCTATACTCGGGCTTGTGCGTTCAAATTTGGATCGCATAGAGTAAACTTTTCCCGGGCAAAACTAGTACCAATTCCCCGACCCGTCAAGGATGAAAGGCTTTGTTTGCCCGAGGCGAAATCGAACGAAGCAGTTTTTTGTATTAGTAAAAACAACTGAGTTTGAAAAATAGTAAAACGGGTTTCGAGAACCAAAACAGGGGTGAAGAACGTAGTTGGTGAGGGCTTCGCCAGTCATCTCGATATGTTCCTCTTAATCGCATTCCAATCATTAATTTTGGGCGGCCACTCAAAGGCAGAAAAGTCGTAGTGTGGTACCATCCTGTCACTCTGAAGAAGTTACTATCTCGTACTAAAGGACTTTCGGAATGGTTTTAGACAGAGCATCTTATCAAGAATAAGTGTTCGAGTAAAGTGCGTTGAAGAAGACGACAACATTTCAACCGGCGCCATCTCGACCTTCACCAGTTCCTGTCACCCTTTCGCCTTCATTCATAACAGTAAGCCCGTAAACTTTGCTTATTGTTTACAGTAGCTTAAGAGCACATCACAGTTTATAGTGAACTTTTTTATCGAAAAAGATAGCAATGGCTTCAACACCTTTTCTACCAGAGGAGCACAACTGTAGTTGTTACGGGTGAAACGGTGAACTTCTGGGCTTCTGCACTTCACAAAATTCCAGAAGTAGTTTGGATAATTTTACCGATTTTTAATTGAGCACTTCTTGCGTTGTTTAGAAGACGCCATAGTTAGCTAAAAGTCTGGTGAGTACGTTAGACGAGGCAAAGTTTCGGATTGCCATTCTTTATTCTTCTGACTCTCCTGTGCTGTTGGTTGTGCCGCAAAGTTTGTTGTCGTTCACAGTTTGTAGGTTTATATAAGAGACTTTGCTCTAATTAATCAAATACATGCTTATATATACATGTAAGTGTATGTTGCTACACACTACTCTTTCAAGTTTTTATGTCACTACAGAAGTGTTTCCGTTGATTGGTCAGTGCCAATTGCAGGTCTCACTATTGTTTTCGTATTTCGGCTACTCTCACAATATTTTTTTCCTCGCGCTAGTTTTATGGAAATCGAAAAAACTTAATTTGGCGACCAATAAGAGGGACTACAGTTTTTTGTTAAACCAAAATTTACTCGGTGCAGTAAAATATTTCAGTGATTCAACGTTGTTCCAAAGGAGTTCTCAATGCAGAAATCCACTTACCAAACTTTTGCATTTTTCCAGTGTTGTCCACGACGAATGATGAGTGATAGTTGAGTGCAAACACAATGATGTCGAGATATTTTCAAGATTCGGTGCTTTAGTTACGCTTCGAAATTGCGATCACCCTTTCCAAGGGTCAATCTGATCCACTGCACCACTGAGGCGTTTGTTTCAGCTTTCCTTCAGCGCGTGCTCGTGATAAACGTAATGAATATCTCAGGGCCGCGTTCTAACAATTCAGTAACGTCTGCTGAAATCCAGAGAGTGCTTTTACGATAGTTTTTTAAAAAGTGAAATCAGCAGCCACAACATCGAACCTGTCTTCATCGTTTAGGTTAAAAATATACCTAGTATAGATGCATAAGTGAACAACTGAGAATAGTTAACAACTAGTAGTTAAGAACGATAGGTAAGACAGAGTTCACCTTAAAGGAACCCAAGAGTCCTTCAGGAGGACTACCTACATAATAAGTCGACATTTTTATGTCTCACATAAATTAATTGCATCCGTGGCTGGAAACGATTCGTTGACCTTAGTATGATTCTGTAAGATGTCTCCATGCTCGAAACAGAAAACCGCCGTAGGTGACGTTCTCAATGGTAAAGCGAGACGTGCGGTAAATACAACAGCGATCGTGCAATTCGTGCAGATGATCCGTCCATATATCTAAGTGTTAATAATATTTTGAATCTAGAATCAAACGTTGGAGACCGCTTATAATGTATTCTCCAGGAGGAAGCAGTTTCAGAATTTCTGTGTCACCTTTCTTTAAGGAGAATTCCTTGAAGAAGTGGTCCCAATAAAGTTTTCTTTTCATAAAGCCGTCATAATAAAAAACATTCTTTTAGACTCTGCAAAGAGTCGGGAAAATGATAGTGAGTCAATAACGTGTAACATAATATAATGATTCTGAAGCGTTTTCTTTTGAGAAGAAAATTGCTCGCTGTATCATCGACATTACCTTTCACAGCAGTGGATGACTGAGTGTGTCAACTGTTTTTTGGATATTCCTGGCTAAAATGATGCAGTAGATCTTTTACATATTGCGTATAAGATAGGTTTAAAATATTTAACTGTTTCAGTTATTGGCTTCAAATATAGAGGTGTAAAAAACAGATTGATAGAGACGGCTTTAATTTCTACGTGCAGGACCACAGATTCGAACTTCCTCGGGGTTAACGAAGATCGCCACCAATTCAGGCTCAGAAATTTTCCAAAAACCACGTTTGAGAAAGTTTTCTCAAATCCACAATACCTTGCGATAGCCTACTACGAAGAGCTGGAAATCACAGCCATCGCACTTTCCTAGAAAGAATCTGCTTGACGGCCCTTTATTTATCATGAAGGCGAAATACTCAAGCATGGCCGAACCCGCAGTAAAATCCTGGGTCTTTATGGATATTAGATGCTAGAAAATGAGTATATTAAATGCTAAGATTTGCTAAGATTTTGAAGACTACTAAGATTCGCAACATATGTGATATTAATAAGTAGAAAATGAGAAGTTAACGCATTGCTATGAACTGTTGTTGCTGTATCGCAATCATAGCTCTTCAGCTGTTTCACTGCAGTGTAAGCGCTATCATCAATGTGTTACTGTACACCAAACACCTTCCATCTTTTGTTTTCGAAGCACTCGGGCTCTGAGGCCGTGCATGATAAAAACTGAATAAGGAAAAAAAAGGTTCAGTAGACGAATGAAAAGATCTCTGTGGTTTAATAGATATTTAACGCTGGTCATGGAGATGGGAAACTTTATCGGAAAAAAATGAATCTGAAGATGTGTAGAAACAGAAGAACCATGGTCATCTGACAATATCACCGCATAGAGTTTTCTTATATCCTACAGACCCTATGCCTATCAACAAGCCACTTATCCATTTGTTTTTGATCAATAGGCAAACGTTTCTTAATGGAATACTTATTAAAATATGAATAGGCTTCCACGATTTTCACGTTCCTCAGACCTCGAAAAGGGTAATACAAATACGCTACTTGGCCAATTACTATCATACACAGTCTTAGTGTAGTGTTTCCTCCATGTTTACAAGCTAATGTGATCAAACGACAGTGTGTTAACTTAGATAACTAAGCTTTTATAAAATCTGCGACGAGCCGTTAAAGCGACTGACTAGCATTTATTCTACTTCTACTAACCATTAGGTGAATTTTGATAACTCTAGAAATTTAGAACACTTCATCCATGCACAACAGTACTCCGTCAGGCACCAGTGTCCACTACTAATTAACCAGTAAACCTAAATACTTTTTCCATTCTGGGTAATTTTGCTAGATTACTAACAAACTGAATCAGCGAACCATCACTTATTTCGGTTTTTAACCGTCATATTTATCCCCGTTAAAGGAACAACGCCTACACTGACATTTCAAGATTACGATCAGTCAGATGGAAATTGTACTCCTACTGTATCTTTGATAATGGGTTATCTAAGAATGTATGAAAGAACCGTTACACACAGTTCTTGTCGTATCTATAATTATAATTAAGTGCAGCCTGCACGGTTTTTCAACGAAATGCGTTATCAATTCGTACGCCTGACTGAAATTTTATCAGCTGTCCTTGGAGAGCTTCAAAAAGGCTACTCGCTCTAAGACCTTGTGGATAACGACATTTCCAATAAACACAACATAAAAGCCAGCACCTCACTCCTTCATACATTTATGCGTATTCCTTGTTAAAACATTTTCAGCTACTCCCATGTCTATAAGACAGAGAATTTTGCCAGTGATTCGCTAGTTAACATGGAAACAAACGCCCATGAATGTAAATATACCTTTGCCTCTTCACTCGTTCATAAAATTTCAAGCACACTATTGATAGGAGATCCTAGCTTTCAGCAATGAAGACCATTCTCATACTCATTACGCTAATGGCCATGCTTCAATGCAAAACCTACAAGATGGGTGCTCGTTCGTCGGGTTCGCTCATAGCCCGCCTTATCAAGTAAGATCTACGAGCAGATTTGTCATTTATTTATTTAGAACGACCCAGAGCCTAAAACGGTATCGTTGTGTTCAATCAAATTTTAAACTGAAATTGGGAACGTGTTCGCACCAATCCTTCTTGGAGTAATGGCCGCCGCCTTCAGTGAAAGTTATTAGTTCCACTGTATTGTAGAGTAGCGGTGATAAGGTAGTATGGCAACTGCACAACCAGTGACAAAGCTTTTAGTGGCCGCCATTTTTGAAGACTACGAGGGGATAACGTTTTGCGTTGCTGAATGCTTGTGAGCAAATTAGAACATTCTGCTCGTGCAACACTTAAGATACTGCGTAAATAATACTGCGAGAAACGTTTGGTGAATTAAACACGATGGGCGACCATAAGCTTCAATTAATCAAAATTATTAGTTAGCAGAATGCTGTTTGAGGGCCAATCTCTATCACAAATATCTGGAAGAGCGTAACCTCCGTCGTTCCCAAATACTCAAGAAGGGATCGCAACCGACTACTACGATGATTTCTACACTGGCAATGTGACAGTCGGAACACCCGGTGAGCACTAGTAAGCAAGATGGTGTCAAAGATGTGGTCGTGAGTTTTCTTTTCAAGAGAAACTACGTAAGAATCATTATTATAAACTTTATCGAAATAGCAAAAAAGGGTCGGAAGACTTTTTTTTTACTTTTATCAAAGAGAAGAGAAGTGGAAATGGAGAAAGATTGGAAAAGAGAGGGAAGACGAAGGTTTTCGAACCAATATTTCACTCTTCGAGAGAAAAGCTATTAAAGTGATGTATGTTGTAAACAACCTAGTCTTCAAAAAATCATTATTTGTCTCGTATCTCTTCGCACATTGCATTTCATCGCGCTTTCTCATTTCATTAGAAAAGACATTGAAAATGCTTAAAGTAAGTAGCTATTGGTGTATCCTTCCACAACTAAATCTTCGTTACTTCATTTTTGATTCAAGGTAATCTCGTCGTCAACGACATTCAAAAGTTTCAGACTTTACTGTTGTTCGTTTCCTTCACTGGTGTCCGAATTCGTCATAACGCTAATCACTGATGACCAGCAGTGAGAGGATTTTCGTTGAATATGGTTTAATTATAGGCCAGACTTTTGCTCTCCTGTTGGACACCGGCTCGTCGAACCTCTGGGTGATCGATGACAGCTGCGACACGGAGGCTTGCGATGGTTATATCGGCAGCATTTATACCAGACGCAAGTTTAACGCAACAGCATCGTCAACGTTCCATACGGAGAACAGCACAATCACTATTCAGTATGGTTCTGGGTGGTGTTATGGACAACTCGCAATGGATACCGTCTCCTTCGCCAGTGAGCATACCGCTTAATTACCGAAATCATCTCAAGCGATATAAGATGTGACAATTCTTGGCTACATGGTAACTCAAATCTTATCTGTAGCTTGTAGTAGTAGCAGTTGACAAAACAGAACTATAACCTCACAGGATATCGTTTATTCACTCCCTGTTGCCATCGTATGATGCAGAGAAAGGAAATGTACCTCCTTTTTCGTTAAATAGTGCAAATTTTAATATAAAGCGTTTCATGAAGGCAGTTTTATGTGGAAAAAAAGGTGCAGTAACGAAAACTTTTAATCTTTGCATTGTAAACTGCGAAAAATGTTTGTAGTTGACTGTCATTGCAAAATCATAAATGCTTCGTCAGCGCAATAAATTTAGCACCTCTCACATCGTGTTTATTCTTGACGAAACCTCTTAGTCGGGTATGCTCTAAGCCACAGCCTGTTCAGACAAACACACTGGTCAGTTTTTACATTTGTGGCAGAAATTTTTGGAAGCAGTAGCTGACAAGGGCAGTGCTAAGAGGTAACTTGAAATGCAAACGCAGCCCTTGCTTCGATCTTACGCCTCGGGTGAAGACGTCTCCCATCACTGTATCCGAATTCGTTTCTGTTAATTTTAAATAAGTAAGGCAAAGTCGATGAGGAGAGCGAGTGTTTCTCAATGGTCAAAGGTGCCCTGGAATACACACGTGGCTGAATGTTCGGCCTATGAAGGCGCTGTGGGCTTACCAAGGTGTTCATTACACCAAGGTCTGCAAATTGCTACCAGAGAATTTATGATAAAAACCACTGTGCATTGATAAGTCTTTTAAGTCATTATGCGGTTCACAGATGAATTCACTCACCTCTGCGACGCCTAGTGGAGTTGAACGCATGTCGCATTGCTAAGGCATTAATTAAACTTGAGGGTGTCACCATTTACTCTTCAATAACCATTACATATCACACAACAGCACACCATTTTAGATTTGACAATCGCACAGCAAGAGTTCCTCGATGCTGAGGATATCGCCGATATTTTTGGCTACATGCCATTTGACGGCATCTTTGGGCTTGCTTGGCCAGCGATTTCTGTGGAAAATGTGAATCCATATAATTCAAAAATAACGCCATTCATAGTAAACGAAGGTAGATCTGAAGAAAAATTGTTTTAGGTCACTCCACCGATGCAGAACCTTCTTCCTACCCTTGACAAACCTCTGTTCACCATCTGGTTGGACAGGAAGGTGGGTTTGCTTTGAGATTACGCTGTAACAGTTAAACAATGATCTTTTTAAGACTACGTAATGCATAAATATATTTTAATTCTTGACCTCAACATTTTTTCTAAATGACTAGGTGAGGAGTGGAACAATTTTTGCAGTTAACTCCTAACCAGTCGATCCGTGTCAAAATTATTTTGTCCAAATTCCAAGATCACCTAGCACGTTCACAATATCTCCAACTTCTAAATTACTGTAAACAGTTTTTAGATGAATAAAATTTAAGTCCTGGAAATGTTCTCTAAGACACCGCTTTATAAGATAAAAGACATACTTGACATCAATTAATGCATAGGAATCCGTCATCCATCGCTATCTATTCGCAGCATCGTAGAGGTGATTGAAGGCAAATTTGGCCAATACAGTATTCCGAAGACCCACTTATGTATTGAATTGATGTTTTAATCGTCCCAAGCCGTAAATTATTGACAAAACGTTTTTCAAATTGACAAAGATTTGTAGATTCTAATGGTTTCCATTCGGCTAGTGAAATTCGCGAAAAGATGAGGTGCTTCAGAGGTGAATTATATTTAACTCATACTGTTAGAAATCTGTGAAACAGTAATAAGTACGATTTATGGAGTGAAATAGTTGTCCTAATACTATTTCCTTATTATTCAGAGTTTTTCTCCACTAGGATATATTTTGAAGAATCGCTTTAAGCTCAATGTAAGCATGGGAGGCAGCGCTGGTCTGATCACCTACGGAGCCATTGACACCACCAACTGTGATCTGAACGTCACATACGTGCCTCTAACATCAAAAACATGCTGGCAGTTCTTGATTGATGGCTTCTCTATTGGGACTTTTTTAGAGGAAAATATGGACGAAGTGGGTGGCAACGAATTCTTTCTGATTCCTCGTATTCACTTCAATAAAACACATATATCACAGCCGGAAAAATAATGTAAAACTAAGCACTTATTCCTATGAAAATCTTCAATTTTGCAGGTTATCTCTGACACGGGTACTTCATGGATCGGAGGACCACTCTACATCATGTACGCAGTGGTCAATCAGACAGATGCACAGTACAATTGGAGGTATGGAATCTACACCGTTGACTGCTCGACAATGATGCACCAACCGGATATGCAGTTCACCATCAATGGTGTGACATACAACATAACATCCGAAGAGTACATACTCGATCTTGAGCTTGGAGGCGGAGAGGTAGGTGTGCCGTCTATAACACAAAAATTTGTGCCAATATGAATTAGGAAAGAGTGGACTCATTGAAGCAATGAAGATAAAAAGTGTTTGAGACCAATTTTGAACTGACTTTAGCAGCCCTGGGCCTCTGGTTCATTTTCGAATCAGAATTAAAATATTGAATTTATTAAAACACTCACACAATCGTAAACAACGATAAAGCATATATTGCTACGTAATCGGCTGTTGAGGAGCTGCATAGATTAGCGAAAGTAAATTTTGTCCGCTGATCAATGCGCTCCTCGCAGTTACGGACTACTACGGCTTTATCTTAACTTTAATTCTAAACATTTTGGCCCCTATTCTTTTAGTTTAATGATTCTCGATTTTAGTGCGCTGTTGCTTTCTTCGATTTCGAATCCGGAGGTTTCGGACCTACCTGGATTCTCGGTGACCCGTTCATTCGCGCCTACTGCAATGTCTACGACATCGGTCAAAGCCGCATCGGCTTCGCCAAAGCCAAGCATTCAGAATCGTAAAACTATTGTTCTTTTTCCAGTAACGTATATGTAGCAAATGTGCTTTGTGTTTTGGTAAAGAATTAAAGTTCGCAGTTGCAAATATTTCGTGCAAATGACGAATTGCTTGAAACATTTTACCTATAGTCGTACACCAACTTTTCGATAAACACTAAGAAGGAAGAAGGCGGATGAAGCTTCGTTGTCATCGTGGTCTAGTCATTTTGCTGTATGTCCATGATCTCGGTTGATTAGTGGGATAACGAAGTGAGAACTTTTTATTTAATCTCTTTAATGCTCCAATTCTTTCTGCTATCTCTCCTTAGCTTAAATTCTTCATGGAAATTATGACTTCTCTGGAAACTTCTTCAATCCAATCTGGGCGGACTATAAAGTAAAATGAAATGGAGCCGTGAACGGATTCTACATGTTATTTCCTAGAAGGAATGCAAAAGAACTATTCCTACAACTTCATTATGACGCCTGTAGAGAACAGACGGTGTGTGCATGTTAAACATGAAAAAGCCATCAATGATGGCAACGGCAAATGGTTAACAACCTCATATCAGCTCAAAAAAGGGAAAATTTGTGACGTGATGCACGTCCATAAACCAAGGTTAATGGAAAATCAGGCCTTAAAAATCAGGGTTAAGCGACAAGGGTGGTGGTGCTGCATCGTTGAGGACACTACTGATAGTGAGCATTGCACTTCGATTATTCACCGCATTTTATGTTACACGCTTAAATATCGGAGCTCTTTAGCACACCTGCTATACGTACGGTGCTTTACTAGCATGAATTTGCTTTTCCCAGTGACTCCCTACCCATTTATTGGCGATCCGAGCGCAGTATAGACTGTCTGCGCAGAAACCTTTCTGCGAAGCAGTGATTTTTTGTTGCAAGCGACTCTTCGTACTGGGAATCTTTCCTCGATTTTGTTGCTTAAAGTGAAACATCTGAAACACCTTTGGTACAATGGATTCATCAGTGACTTGCACCTCACACACCAGGTCCATTGGTCTTCCAACAAGCCTGTTTGCCTGTGCAATTTCAACTTCTCTTCTACTGGACGACCATTGTAGTCCATGCTGCGGTATTTCTTACAAAGCGTTTTATGCAAGAAGTTTAATGGAGACAACTCATAAAAAATATGGAAATATCACATTCTTTACCAAATTTTCTTTACTTTTATTTAACCACAAGGTAAAAAATCCGTATTTTCTTAGATCGTTCAGTTTACACGAGGTTGTTATACAATGTTTGTTCGGTTAATGTTTTAACGTTTCTGTCTTGTTCGAGGCCAATGTGGACATTCGTTGCCCCGTCGAAAAGAATCCATTGAAGTAGAGCATCAATCGTAAAAAAGGGTAGAGAACAGTGCGTTTGAAACCCGCGATTACCCGTACGGCGTGCTCAAGTACTATCCACCACACCAATCGAGGCCTTTGCACTGACTTGGGCTTTTTGCCATGTTTTGTAGATAACTCCGATAGATAGAAAACATGACATCTGGTTGCAGTTGCGTTCATATAGTAATCTGCAATGGAAATAGAAAAGGCATGTGATAACACTGTGATTACGAATGCAGCTCTTCTCAGGTCGGCTCGCTGTCGATTTTCTTCCCTAAGGTCATTGCGGTTGACGGTGATTGCTGATAGCACTGCTAAATTAATAAGCTGGTTAAGCAAAAATCAAGTGCCCTGGTTGGTGCGGTGGTTAGAAGGTCATCCTCCGGTAAGGGTAATCGCGTGGTCGAAACCCAACGAGGATCCTAATTTTGCTCATGTCTTTTCTTCTCCTCTGTACTCCATCCGTGGACAGGGGTTTCGCTTTAGTTGTTTCAGTATATTTCGAAAAGGGAGCTTTTGTTTACAAGAATTGTCTTGCTCTTTGGATCTTACCACGTATTGCTCTCGATTCATTTTCTTGCAACATGATTTATGATAGGGTTATTTCTTACCATTATTAGGGCTTTTAACGTGTGGGTTGAGTGGCTTCTGCTTGAGGATTTTCCTTTCCATCATAGATGTTATTCAATCCTGGTCCTATCAAATTCCTCTGAAGTCTTGATGTAGCCAGACTAGAGCGTTTCAATTTGGATTACACAGTGCGAAGAGTTTTCCCGGGCACGTCTATACCACTTCTTGCCTGAAGAACTTTTCACCTCGTACTGAACAACTTTCTGAACGGTTTTAGGCAAAACACCTTATCAAGAACAAATCTTCGAGCGAAGTATCTTGAAGAAGACAAAAACATTGCCATCCCGATTTTCGCCATTCCCTATCACTCTTTCGTCTTCGTTTATAACAATGCGCTCGTAAACTTTCCTTAGTGTTTACACCGGCTTAAGCGCACATCTCTGTTCAGAGTAAACCTTTTCAACGAAATGCATGCCTATGGTTTCAACATCTTTTTTACCAGCTAAGCGTAACTGTAGATCTTCCAGGTGAAACGCTGAATTTCTGGGCTTTTGCATTTAACGAAATTCCGGAAGCAGTTTGGATAAACAATGTGATTTTTAACTGAGTAGTTCTTGCGTTGTTTAGAAAGCGCCATGTGATTGGCGGTTGGGTGAAAGTCTGGTGAGTATGTTAGACGGGGGAGAGTTTCGGATTCCGATTCTTTATCCTTCGGACAACTAACAACCTAAATTGGACATTTACGATTGAAGAGATATGGATCAAAACCGGATTTGACAATCTTCGTTGTTTACGCGCAGGCATAAACTATGATGAAGAAGAAGTCAAAGCGTTCTATATGGATTTGGAGATGTTATACAGAGAAGACAATACATTCTTCAAAGTTATCATTGAAGATTTCAACGCCAAGATTGGACTAAGAAAAAAGTCTGAAGAACGTCACATTCGGACCTACGGACTAGAATGGAACGAACAGGGTGAGCGGCTATCCGAGTTTATTATGGCGACCGAGACAATCCATGGTAATTCGCAATTCCAGAAGCCCCACCCTCAGCGCTGGACGTGGGAGTCTCCCAGTGGAGAGTACCATAACGAAATAGACCACATCATAGTAAATAGAAGGCTTTCCCTAACCGATGTCGCTGTTGTCCCAAAATTCTACACGGGTTCAGACCATCGTCTCCTTCGTGCAAGATTCTATTTCTCGCGGAAAGGAGAAAGAGCCGATAAATTCGGAAACCGAAGTCCCAGAGCCACCATAAACTAGGACATATTTAAATCGCTAGTCATATGTTGGAAAGATACCGTTCGCGAGAAAATCGACGAAGAATGCGATCGGCTCACTCAACATCAACAACTTCACGCCATCGCTATGAAAGCTGAGAGCTCGAAAGTCATTCTGTCTCCAGAAACACTTGAGGCGATAAGCCAGCGTGGAACCACACGAGCTGCAGGAAACCGCGAACTGACGTCTGAACTTGAAGACAACGCAGACAAGCGATAAAAAAAGATCTTTAATAAAGAGCAGCAGTTATGGTCGAAGCAGCAGAGGCTGGGAAGAGCATTCGCAAAGCCCACCGAAGCTTCGCCAATTCCAAAACCAAGTTGACTACACTCCGATGCACAGACGGAACAGTTACAGCGTCAAAAACGGCAATGGTGAAAATCATTCACGAATACCAGTGGGCATGTCGTACTATCGGTTTTCCCTTCCGAAATCCGACATGCTATTTCGTCGATGAAATGTCGAACAGCACCAGATCTGGACAAGCTAAGATCAGAACACATGAAGAACCTTCCACCAATCCTCGTAAATACACTGGCTCGGCGCTTCACACGTTACCTGTCTGAATACAAGGTCCCTACCAGTGGGAGACCAGCAAAATCGTATTATTGTTTAAGAATGGTGACCTACACGATATCGGTAACAAGCGCCCAATCTGCTTGCCGTCCCTCGTCTACAAACTTTTCACTCGAGTCATCCAAAACAGGATTGACAGAACACTGGACGAAAGGCAGCCATGTGAGCAAAGTCTTTGACTCAACTGAGATAGAAGCAGTCATAGAACCCCTTGATAGTCAGGTAGTCCTTACTCAGTATATAAAGATTTTCGTGGGATTCACAAAAATTTGGCAACCAAGATATCGCCATTCTACAAGAACGTCATGCGAACATTAAAATGGGATAATATAGGAGTGAAAATCGATGGTCGGCAGTTACACCATCCTCGCTTTGCTGATGACATCGTCCTTATAACACCAAGCGTTAGCCAAGCGGGACGTATGCATGACAACTTTGATAAAGCCTGTGGAAAGATTGGTCTTCGACTAAATTTCACAAAAACGATGTTCATGAAGAACGGATTGGTTTCCATGCGCCATTCACGCTCAACGGAACGAATATCTCCGAATGCTAGCCAGTTATATCTATCTTGGTTTGGAAATCAATATGATGAACGACCTAGCTCCAGAGCTGAGTAAAAGAAAACGAGCGACTTGAGGAGCTTTCAAGAGCATCGATGATGTAGAAAAGAGAAAAAAGAACACCCGAATACGTGCCCATCTTTTCGACTCAGCGGTACTTCCTGCCCTAACGTATGCGTCAGAAGCCTGGTCGCTGCGTATGCAGGACGAAAAACCACTCAGCGTTGCTGAACGCGCAGTCGAAAGGACGATGTTAGGAGTATCCCGTTCCACACAAGTAAGGGATGGGACGTCAGCTAGTGTTGTATTGTATTGTGTTTTTCTGTGGAAGTAAATGAATGCCGTTTAAAAACCTCGCGATTGCTGAACCAGGAAACGACGCATTGGACTCATTTTCAGCTTGGGAGGTCCTGCTGGAGAGATGAGTTCTCCGCTGTTCAACGTAGCCCGATACCCAGAAACACCTCCAGGCCACGATGAGGCGGTAATTAGACACTAAATAAAAGTTACAGGAGGAAGAAATAGTAGTGAACAGAATGCAAAAATCTAGGAAACAGATTTTTGCTGCATAATTGCTTGCCAGGAACGGCAAAATCCGCTATTATTTTTGTATTGAGCACTTACATCCTTCGCAAAACCTACAATGACAATCTCACCGTTGGAGAATTTGTCGCTTTCAGATGGAAAAAATGAACAAAAGAAGGACGAACAGATGCATGAAAAGATCCCTGTCGCGAGTAGATGTTTAAAACTTATCTGATATTTATGTGATACAGAACCAAACCAGAAAACAATAAGCAGCTGAAGATATGTGGAGAGAGGGGTCGTAGCTGAGTGACAATATCGCTACTTAGACTTCATCTTAAGGCCTGCACACTGAGGGTTTTGGAGAAGTGTTCACACTATGTTAACCTATCTAAACTTATCTCACTGCTACTGTGCCTCGTTGTGTGAAACCGAAATACTCGTGATGAATACTGTTCGATAAACTATTCATTCACTTGTTCTCGACAAGTGGACAAGACGTTTCTAATGCAATGCTCATTAATTTTGGGAACAACCCTACGTTTTTGTCTGATTGAAAATGGCTATTTTCCGTGCCAGGTTTACCGATTCTTTCCTTTCCTTTTCTCCTGTGCACATATTTTCAACCGTTCGGTATGTGTTTTGATGAGCGCTTTCTTCATGTGTGAAGGATGAGAGGAGAGATAGGAGACTAATCTATTTTACTACTTGGCTAATTATACCATTTTACTATATAGCCACTTTCTGAGAGCTTCGTTTGAATGTTTGAGAATGGAAGCCAGTTCTGGAAGTTCAACTGTTAAACAGACAGTCAGAGTATATAAAATTCACACGGAAAAAACCAACCGAGAACAATATGGTGTCGCAAGCCGAGTAGTAAAAACATACTAGTTCACTACCTCTCCTCTCATCCTTCACACATGAAAAAAGCACTTATCAAAAACATGTACCGTACGGGTAAAAATGTGTGCACAAGAGAAGAGGAAAGGAAGGAATAGCTAAACCTAGCACGAAAAGTAACAATTTCCAATGGTTACGAAGTAGAAGCCACTCGAGTTAGACAATAACGTAGGGTAGTTCAGTAAAATAATGCTTCGGAGGTAAGCAAGATCCTTTTTGAGTTCACCTTCGTATCAAATGAAGTCATGCCATTAAGAGATGCTTAAGAAATAGTGGTCTTGATAATTATGTAACGATTATTAACATCCCACCTTACCTTGCGCCGTCAGTTAGTTCGCAACCGTCTCTATGATCGTTTCTGCAGCTCAGAAAACTGTATGATCTGTCCTAACGGAAGAGACGGGGATTGCATAAGTTCTGGTACAATATACTTCGTGTCGTGGCATGTGGTGAGAAATATATTGAGGAAACGGATCGACCACTTTGTGTCTGCGTAAAACATCTAGATCGGAAAGTCAAAATTTGTCAAGGCACTCCTCTAGGTACACATAGAGCAGAAAAGCACAATGGCGATGATTTTGAAGCGGGCGTCCGGATACTCGCGTAGGAATCAAAAACATCAACGCGCAAGACTCTTGAGGCGTTTTGGATAAATTTAGAAAATAGAAAGATGAACAGGGAAAACGAATGTCTCACTATCACACATGAAATGGCGTCCTATTTCAAAATAATTTTTTCGGCTATCAATGGGTCTCGTTCGCTGTTCCGCATGAACAACACGCGGACAGTACCACTCGCAACAGTACAGTAAGCAAACTTTTTGATCAATATGGCGTCTATTTAAAAGTTTGATCTTCATTTATACTTTAGCTCTTTTTCCACCAAATAATTATTCTTGTATAAAATACATTTAGGTCTGAGGAAGGCGAAATCGTTGAAACGTCAACCATCGACCAACAAGAACAACAGCAACGGCAACGACAAAAACAACAGCGACAGCGAAAACCTATACCAACCTCGCATTGGCTTAACAAAATCAGTTTATAAGATTATATAAATAAATTACAACACAAAAGGAAATTACGGCCATGAATTATGAATCTATCATCTCCACTCACTAAAATGTTGAATAATGGTCATGCATGAGCCCTCTTGGTATCTCAAGATGGCAGTGCTACACCGTTCATAGATGCTCATACTAGGTTTGACACATTTTTGCTATGGCTCCACTAAACCTTTTCTTGTGCAGAAGTGCATATTTTGCTGTAACTTACCGGAACAAAATGTTTTCCTTCTTTAATGTTTTCTTTGCAAATGTTTCCTTCACAAAGGACAAGATGAACGATAAACGCTGGTAGGCTAGAATGTCGTTTCTTATTTCAATATTCTCTTCTTGCCAACGTTTGTGCGAAAGTTTAGGTAACGTGACCTCCAATTCCCGTAATCAACGGGCAATAGAAGACCAGAGTAACACTAGAATCTAATACATAACCAGTTTTCATATTTTACACGATGAAACAATTCCCGTTGGAGGAAAACCACGTCACCGTTCACGATGTTTGCTATCGCAATGAATCATCATGTCAATGTTTAACGACGGTTTGAAATATCGCGACTTCCTACAGTATTAACTAAATCAACATGCATAATATCAGGTGACACTGAACGTATCTGATAGCTCTTAGTGGTATGGAAAATAGCGCGCAACACCTAAACTAAACAATTAATCGCTATATTTCGTACCTTACGTTTAGATCGCTAACTTCGTCCTTGATGGGTCTCTGAAGTTAAAGTGTGTGAATCTTCCTATCATACCCTAGCTAGCTTCAATGAATTACTCCGAAAATTTTTACTTTAACACAACTCGTCTTTCAAGTTTCTGAATTTGAAACTTGAACAGGTATCGAGTAGTCAGCTAAATCGACGTAATCTCGGGAGATATGAATCGTGATAAATCCCATTGTAAAGCGGAAAAAGTTATGAACGTCGTATTCGGTCTAAACCGCAAGAACGTTTTGAAAAAAGCTGTATAAATTGGTAGCAACCTTCTTCTTCTATCTATCGCTTAACCTACAAAGTGATTAACCGACTATGTTGTTATGGGTGACTCATGCGTGCTAAAAGACGCCACAAAAAAAATTTATTTCCTTTCTTGAACAAAAAGATAAATGAATAGTCACATATACAAAATGTAACGCACTGATTAGTGAAACATCGTTTATAAAGACGTACCCGTAGAGATAAATCGCCATCTTCACTTAATGTACCAAAAATGATTACACGTTAGTTTAGCGCAAAATTAAAACGAACTTCTCTCGTCAACAGAATAATTAGTAACGCCTTCTGTAAAATGGTCGACGCCAATAAAAACGGACAAGCCAAATGACAAGCAAAAGTGTAATTTCGCACAATGCTTATAAGCAGTGGATATAATAAGCCCAATATGAATGCAGCATATATAACCAAACCTGCTTCAAGGGCTTATAGTACTACTTCAATACCGCGCTGGATTGTTTCCCAATCCACCTTCTTATAACTACCCTTTGCCTTCACGAATCTACCATCCTCGAAGCTTGCTAAACACATACGGTGACACTTTGAAAGCGAAGGAGTTCGAGCTATAGTAACTCGACCAGGGGCTGGATAACCGCTCGAAATGCTGGATTGGTCTCCATTGAACTGAAAACAACAAGCATAGTGAAATCAAACAACACCAGAAGAAACACAACGAAAACATGAAATACCTCAACAAAAACGTTGTCTAAAATGCAACTTTAAGGAATCAAAACAAATTACTTCTAGAAACTCGATTTTTCCAAACTAAACGTTACAAAGCCTATAGGAGCTGGAACACGTACACCTTGCTCTTCATCAACCAGACTCGATTTCACAGAATTAAGCATAGCATTCAGAAGCACAGTTTGGCTCGAAAAAATCTAAAATATAACAATCCGGTGGATATTATAAAGTGTTTCAAAGGGCAAAAAACTTTCATAGTACAAGAGACCCATACATGAAGTATGTTCATTTTCATTGCTGCAAGGTTTTCCGATTTTCCGGATAGAAAATCATTACGAGACTTTATGTAATCATCATCCGGAAAAGAAAGGAATAATAGATGCTGGTATCCTTTCTTGATTTCTTCCGGAGAACTAAATAATTTTATTGATGATATTGGAAGAAAACGCGCAAAAGTGAATTAAATCAGAGAAGTGAAACAAACTATATAAGTTTCCTCCAGGTACAATCAGGTATCCTTTGCACAAGTAACAAATCATGACGACTGATATCTATTATTGAGATGAACTCCCTATTCACACCGACAAGGACCTAAAAACTTCACGGTATAGCCAAATTTACACTGCATATATCTTCCTCTTCATAAAAACTTCCAAATTAACTCCACTTTTTTGACTACAGTAGTAGACGTAGGTGCCACTTTGTAAGTAATTCCATTGCAGCCCCTAACATTGCCACTACCTTCAATATTTTCAGGTATATATATATATATTTATATATACCTAAGCATTCCTCCATTCCTCCCAATAGTTTACCGCCTTATTGTGGCTGAGAAGTGTTCTTGGGAGTCGGGATGTGATGTACAGCAGGTGGATTCATTCCTCCGGAAGGTCTTGCCAAGCTGAGAAAGAGTCCGGCGTTTCCATCACGAAACCCAAGTAAGAGCGAACCAATACCAAAATCCACCACCGTCCTGGTATCAAACTAGTCGCACGGAGGCAAATCTCCCTCCGATCCACAACGGCGGCAACTGCTTGTGGTGACGACGACCTGGGACAGAAAACTTTGGCCTGACTGACCTCGGAACTCCATGAGACGATAATGGCTTAACCAGCAAATCTCCAAAACAATGGAAATTATACCGCGGTCCGCACAACCAGTGAAGACGGCAATCCATGTATCCAATTAAGTAGTACTTCTCCTCCATAACAATAATTGATGTGGAAAATAAACGCACACGCACGAAAGAAAAAAGTGCATAAAAGATTTATACCGTCTTACTTCGGTATCTGGTGCACCACTGATCAAGTAGTTGAAAACTTTTTTAATGTTAAGAGGATTTATTCCTGGACGTTCGATTAGACCTCGAAAGAACGCAGCGCTGAAAATATAACATAATAATTATAAGATCAAGGGAAATAAAACGCTCAGGACTAGTAAACTACAAATTGGGAGACTACTTAAAAATCTATTCACAATTTTTGTGAGTCTCAAACTGACTCAAACGGCCTTACCCATAACATGGTGTTGATTCTCGAAGTTTAGCCAGATACTGCCGACGAACTTCCTTAACTCCCTCCACTTTAAGTATAACGCTTCCTTTTTTCCACCATTCAATAATACGAATTTCCAATTCACTGTAAGCATTATGATCAGCGAACGAAAAAATTAAAAACAAGCCTGTCAAATCACTTAATAGTGCAAATGTTCCGAAAAAATTAAATACTTCAATAGTAAGTTCAACAATGATATAGGAAATAAAAGGTGACAATCAACTAGGCTCGATCTAACTTAAGCTAGTAGATTATTTACACGAAAAATGTAGTGTTTTATCCTCCGGTATAACAGGTATGCGGTATCACTGTATATAGATATTGAAGAACTCACTTGAATCCACTGAGAGCTTTACCGAGAAGCATTGGCCCACGAATTACGTCAGCCATTCGGACAGGCAACTGGTCATCGATGTGCACTCTCAGCCAATCCACATTATGTATCTTACAATCATAAGCGCTCTCTTCCATGGCAAACCCTAGTCCAGCAAGTTCGGCTGCATTCTCTGGGGACATTGGACATCGATCCAAAAAAAGCGATGAACGAGCATCCGTAAGCAACATATCCAACGCATTTGAACAGAACGTGACAATCTGTTGTAGAACAATAATGAAACTGCATCTAAAAAAAGTAGGTGAGAAAAATAGCTGCAATGCACCTGTTGTTCTCTTGTCTCTGATAATTGGACATTTCTTCTAAAGTAAAGCACCGGCTCATCATCTTTTTTTCTGCTCTCCAACTGTGACGTTGCAAATTTCTCCAATAGTTCTGCCCAATTGCGTCGCACTTCGTAAGGTTTATGATGTGGTTTCAGCTGTACCTCTGAAACTTCATGAAACTTAACATATAGAGCTAGGTAAAAGTGTTAGCTGAACATATTACTGAAAAATGAAAGTGCCATTTCATAAGCTATCACATGTACATGGGAAATGAGAAGAAAAAGGTACATAGCACAATACAATACGATCAAATTATATTTAATTCATCCAATTAAGCATCACCTTAAAACGGGTTTACCGCCTCAACATGGCTGGAGGTGTTCCTGGGTGCCGGGTTGCAATGTTCAGCGGGGGCATTCATTACCGCAGCGGGGTCGCTCAAGCTGAGAAGGAGTCCGACGTTTCCATCAGGAACCCTTACCAAGACAAAATCGGTTCCAGGATCCACCACCGTCCTGGTATCAAATTAGTCGCATATTGGCAATATCCTTGTGTTCCACAATGGCGGCGACTGCCTGTGGTGGTGACGACCTGGGGCAAACTTTGGCTAGGCCGGTGCCGGAACTCCAGGGAACCCCAATACCTAAACCATCGAAACTCCCAAAAATGGAGATTGTGATAGGGTCCGCACAAGCAGTAAAACAGGCTATTCACGTATTCAAGTAATTAATCATCATTCATCAACATGAGCACGCACTTATAAAAATGCTAGTCAAGTTCTTCAAGTTCAAATCTTCTTTTACTTCTATTCATGTTTAAGGACCAAGTGTACAAGAGAATAGATCAACGTTTTGTACTTTATGATCACTAAGAAAGGACAATTTAGCTTGATAGCTGACTTGCTGACATAGAATACTCACATACGGAAGATCCATTAAGTTTAGTGATTTTTGGATGACAGGATTATAAAAAACATGCCTTAAGGAAAGGCTTGCCAGTTCTTTAAATCAAAAAATGTTTCCGCATTTAGCTATAAACCATCATGTATCCTACATTTTTAATCCTATCTAAATAATTCATTTCAATAGATACTTTGTCTTCATCCAACACCTGATGAAGTTTTGAATATGCACGGGGTTTTGCTACTAAGGGGTTATGCCGTCTTCGCGAATGTCGTTAGTGGGTCGAGTTGATTCACCCAAGAATCTTGAGGTAGCTCTACTGAGTACTTTCAGCCTTTCGCCACAGGCGGTTGCCGACCATCGTGGATTGAAGGAAGCTTCAAGGAAGGATAAGAGACTATGATGGCTTGGCGATGCAAGGTATTGAACCAGCGACCACATGCGTGTATTGCACAGCATCTAGCCACTGCGATTCCCTCCCTCCTTGTACATGGAAGTAGAAATCCAAATCCATACAGAAAAAGAAAATCCAAAATATATATTCATTAGAAATAAATACAACCAAAAAATTCCAGATCTTTGTTAGCATAATAAATAAATCAAAACTAAAGTGAATAAACCTATGGAACCAAAACGAATGTACTCATTTTAAACGATGCAGTACCATTACCCGTGTAAAATGTAGGAATGGAATGGAAATCGGAGGTCCAAGCCAATTTCCTCGCTATTATAGCTAACAAGGCACATTTAGCGCAGTGGTTACAGGTGCCCTCTAATATACATTCGGGTACGGCATCATTCCTAGCCTATGCTAAGAAAGTACCCGAGTAACGTGCTAAAATTTTCTCAGCGTTACCAAATTGGGACCAAACTTGTCTCAAAAGATAGAGATATCAACTTGACAATTGACAAGCTGTCCTAAATGATTGTATAGGCTAACTGTACATTAAATCGTACATATAATGCTCACTGAAGTCGTACGAAGTGCTCATCCTTAAGGGATTGACCAACTCCAAACGTATTTTTGAAAGTGCGCTGTTCTAGAGGGCTATTAAACAGAAGGTCTAACCCAGAAATTCTGAAATCATCCATAATGAGAATGCCTCCTTAGAAATTGCTCGGTCAATTCCATACTCGGCACCCATCAACTCAACGATGTATTCCGCTGTAACCGAACGTCCACCAGGTATGTTGAACTGAATACCGGCATCTAAATCCCTTTTACATTCACAGAATCGTAATCATTAGAAAAAGTATGGAAATATCATCAATGGTGGCACTCACAATTGCCATCGTCTTCTTCAGTAGTATCGACACGTACGAATTGTGAGATATACACTCGCATCGGGACTACTTGCTTTTTCTTTCGATAATCAGCTGACTGAGGTATATGACTGAAAGAAAACAAGGACGAACAACAAGCGTAGAACGTGAAAGATTTTGTGAGGTTGTATACTCAATTATGAATTGGTAACTGGTGCTAAATTAAATTTAGAAAAAGGTTCAATCGAGTATAACATACTGCAAAGTATGACTTAGGGGAGATATTGATAGTGGAGGAGTTTTCCTTTGTGACAAACTCGGCGGATCGGCAAATGATACTGCCGGCCTCTGAGCAAATGTAATTTAATGGTTAAGCTCAGCAGAGAAATATTCATTCGATAGAAGCTGTATTAAAGAAGTTAATTCAGAAACAGAACAGAAAAGCCTAAGAATCTTCTGTCTATGCGTCATGTTCTATAAAACATCTACCTCCGACAAGGAAATAGCAGGTAGGTTTACTTGACGACAGTCACTCAGTTTCCTTCTAGTACTTGTAGATGCCACATCCATATTGCTTGTTAGTTTTCCAGTACTTACTGCTGCTGAAAATCGAAACCGTAAACAAGTAGTTTGCGACTACGTGGATAGTACATATGTACCACCACTACCAGCTTTGTGACTAAAATGTTTCAAAGACTATATAACTCCTTACAAAACAAAACATTACTTACTTATTTGGATACTCGGATGGCCAGTCCTCACTAGTGTGCGAGCTCCAGACTAATTTCCACTTTTCGGAGTTTTGCTAGTTTAGCCATAGTAGTTCTCTGGAGTCCCGAGGTCAGCCTGGGCAAAATCTGCCCCATGTTATCACCACTACGGCCAGTCACGATCCTTGTGTAACAGAGGGAGATTTGCCACTATGCGACTAGTTTGACACAATAATGGTGGTGGATCTTGATATTGGTTTACTCTTAGCTAGGTTTCCTGATGTAAGCGCTGGACTCTTTCCGAGTTTGAGAGACTCTGCTTGGAGGATAATCCTCCACCCGCTGACATCACAGCCCGACACCCAGGAACACCTCCCAGGCACGATGAGGCGGTGGTACACAGCTGGTGGAGGGGGAATAAAACACGCTCATCAAGACTGAAGAACCAAAAAATTCTACTATCGCTCTTGAAATGTAGATGAAGCTCGCGGCGTCCATCAATCCTTGAGAGATGCGCCATGCTTTCAACTTCATTAAGCATCGTTGGAGGTGATTGGAGGTGACTGAATGCATGCCTGGCCTTTATAATGACTCGCGGTGACATACCGATGTGTCTAGCCAGTGCTGCTATCCACCTAGACATGTCTGGTGCCATTATATTGACCCCGGAGGGATGGAGGGCTTGGTGAAACTGGGGAGCGGGTATAGATCCCAAGTGTATTGCAGGGCGCCTCATAACGCTGCGCCACACGCGCCCTTGAAATGTCCATGATGAATAATATCTAAATGTTCACTAACCGCCACCAATTGAGATCGGTCTTTTGATAGTGAATTCTTCTGGGCACACTTCATCGTCCGCTACCTTTTGAAGAACCTGAAATAAACAAATCTTTACTAGTTTACTCCTGTAAAAACAACGGAATAACAAAAAGCATATGAGGACGACTTCACCTCGATATGCTTCTCATCCAGAAAAGATTCATTCTTCTTTCTTTCCTTGTCACTTAACTCTGTATTCATGTGAAGTATACGAGACGTTTCCTCTTAAATCAATCGCTCTCGAATGTACAGAAAACGACAATCGTTGGTGCTATTTTCACAATCATCAGCAGGTAAACGAAGCAAGAACAGTAGAGTACGAAAAAAATTAGTCGAGACAGGAAGAATTCCTTCGTGTAAACTAAAAAAAAAACGAGAAATTTGTTTTGACAAATAGCGTTCACTTCCTAACCACCCTTGCGTTGACATCCTGCTTCACGGATAACTAATAAAGGATAAAGTTGTTCAATTCCTGAGAAGTACGCAAGCATTCAACTTCATTAAGCATCGTTTGGAGGTGATTAAATATACATCTGGTCTTTACAATGATTCGGGGTGGCCTACCGATGACCGATCTGCCAGTGCTGCTATTTTCCCAGACAAGTCTCGTATCAATTTGCCGATCCCGGAAAGATGGAAGGCTTGGTGTGCCTGAGGTGCGGGAACGATCCCATATGTACTGTTGAGCGCATCTAACCACTAGGCGACACACGCTTTTCTTTTGAGAAGCCCTTTTATCCACTTCCATGCATACCTGTATTGGTGGGTCTTCGTGCAAGAATGCAGGTCCAGCCCTGAATGTCGATTCGCACAAAATCTGTATGGATTTGAAATAGAACCTCACCAAAAGCAGAAAAAATGAAACAGGCCAGGCAACAGCCGCTTCACCCTGAAGCGCAGTAGAGATCACTGAAAATTCATACTACCCCGACAGTCATGACTACCTATTTGTCTTCATACTACTGCAACTTGAATAAATCTTTAGATTCCATTCAGACACAAGTACTTAGTACTTATTTAGGTTATCGAGATTCAAAGGTTGTAGAAGATTATTTGGGTTAGAAGGCTGGGCTGTACTTATGGTCACGAAGACAGAATTTTATGAAGGCAATATGATTTTGCTAAAATTGTCCTGTATAATTTTCGATAGTGCCATGAAAAAATTGAAATCAGGAGACGTGGAAGCCGAATTAGATGACCTACTGCAAATAAGGACGGTTTGACTGGATACTTACCGATATTGACAGCGCTTCCAAGATGGCTGATGTACACTCGCCCGATATTGATCCAGAGAAAAATGTGTTTCTGATATCTCTTTCACAGCAATATAACGAACATCCCTTAAGGCTCAAACTGCATGTGTCCAACCAACCTAACGAGACGATGAATGCAAAAATACCACGGTTGTGAAGAAAGCCAGGAACACCCGATCTCGCACAGAAATCACCGGCTCTACAATTCCTATCGCTTTCAGAATTGACTTCTACTTCATTCTTTCTCCTAACGAACCCAGTAAATGGGGTTTAGTCAGAAGGCTGCAATCAAGTCACTCACAGACACAAAGAAACCAGTTTGACGTCACGTTAAACAAATAAGGGTCACTTGTACATCAGAAAAATCATACAAGTGTCACGTGGTCATCCGGAAAACATGCTGGGAACAACGAAACTGAAAACTCAAGGCAGAAAAATTGAAACGGTCTTTGCACTCATTTCCATTTCCGAATTATGTAACATCAGTACGAAATAAGATTGAAGGGCCTTACTCCAGATACTCAGCGACCCAATGGGTAGATTAGGAAAAGCGAATAAATTCTTGCGTTCTCAGTGGAACTGATTAGGCTTCAACACCTTCACAAAGTCCACTATGAAATCACATATGGTAGATGTGGCAGTAGGGGACAGATAGCACTGTGGTAGCGACAAAGTTATCACGAGCACAGTGCTGGTTCGATCACAGCCCAGGCTCACCAGGCCTCTCGTTTTCCTGGTATCGAGGAATTGGTCACAGATTTATCCGAAAAAGAATCACTCTCTGCAATCAAATTAGGTACGCTCAAGCTCAAAAACTGAAAAAAGAAGTGACAGTAGAAAACACGTCATTATATAATGAATAGCTCTAAACCAAACGGCGAAGACAGCACCACTTCCAGTGATTTACAATTTTCCTGGCTATTAATACGTACCTTTAACCAAAGGTGCATGCGCCCTTCTAGGGTATTGAAACTACAAGAATTATAAAAATTTCACGAAATAGCTAACATAAAACCAAAGAACAGTTGCTGTGCTCTTCTTTGTTCCACAACGCTACGATTAAGTTCATATTCAGTATTAATAGTCAACAAAAGGAATCTCAGCTTGGAAAACTCTGCTGCGAAGAAAAACCAGAACTGATGCTTAGCTCAGGTTAAGTTGATTACTCAACGAATGAACCAAAGAATAAAATGGACTTACGATGAAAAAAAACCGATAAGCAGAGAACGAAAGTCAAACACTGTGATTTCGAGTGCAGCTTCAGCTTGGCCGTATTGAATTCCAATTTGTACTCCCCAGATCATTTCCGTTGACGAGTGATTACCGATTACCGTTAGTTTTCACCGTAAGGTTAAAAAGGCTGGCCGAGAGAAAGAGGCAAAGCAAGGGTCTAGGTTGCGCAGTGGATAAAACGTGACCTCTAAGAAAGGTAATCACGGATTCGAAGCTCACTCGAAGTTCCAAGTTTTGCTCATATTTCAACATCGTTTTCATTTCACTTCACATAATACCCTCCCATGAAAAAGATAATAGGCAGAAAATAAAGGCTAAACAATCAGGCCAAAGAACACTTACAGTAATCAGAAAAAAGTATTAGTCATTGTAGCATCACTCTCAAAAACCAGAAAAGTGTAGGAAAGTAGATACAATACGTAATAAAAAAAAGTAGGAATAGTTTCGATGCATAAAGATGTTGTTCAGATGGTACTAAGGGACCACACTACCATTCACTATCGGGTCTTTGTTACCTTATATCTGCAAGTATGAATCTATGGAAGGAACTGAATACCAGTTTCCAGGAAAAGCCTTAAGTATGAAATAGACCTAGAATGATGGACGTTCTCAATGTACGACATTGTACCTTTTTTTTATTTTACATGACTCTACCATCATATGTTGTGCAGATCCTGCCTAGCACTTCGCAGTCGATTTGTCTCCTTCTCAGTCATTATCCATGAAGCTCTCTGTATTTTTGTATATTATGGGTCCAACCTGGGACTCGACCTCTTGGATTTTGTCCATAATAAATAGCATCACAATTAGCACGCTATCTGCCCCCTCCCTCCTCCCCCCTTATATTGCAAGAACAATTGCAACAAAAGTTACAATAGAAGAACAGAAGTAGAAAGACCCGGATGGTGTAGTGGTGAAGTGCGCTGCTCCCCGGTAAGGACAACAGCGCGTGTTCGTTCTCCACTGCATACACCTGTGGTCCGGAGTTTTGCAAATATCTCAGCATTTCATAGAAGTAGAAAGAATTATTCAATCAATGCCGAAGTTAATAGAAAGTAGGACTTGGGAGTTACTAAAAGTCACAACGATGTTCTTGAGCAGAAGCAGAAATACCACATTTAAGACGTTTACTTGTAAAACAAATATGAAGAGAATATACAAAAACCGATACAAATAGCAATCCCATTGTACGACAGACAACCCCACTTAAAGTGAATATTCTTATGGCTTAAGAAATAACGCTAGAAAAACCAAATAAAACCACAAGGCGCAAAGACCTGCACCAACTATTAATGTATGACATTGAGGATTGAAAAGAAAAGAATAAAATTCCTTACTGATCATATTCATGTTGGAATTCGATCAAACAACTCATCGGTTTCCGAGGGAGCGTAAAAGGTAACCCAAACAGGTAATGAAACCACGAAGACGTTGGAACGGGGAAAGAAAAACAGTTTCAAAGTGCTAGACAACGGCCAATCAATGAATACAATCTCTATGACAAAGCAAATATCATAAAATCCCACATTCTGAGACGTAAAAGTTTAAGAATGAGCAGTAAATAAATTCGTAAGGAGGACTCAATAAATCGGTTAGCTGGATAGCATCCGAATACCGACGACGACCGACAGAAAAGACGGTCAGAGACGCAGAGTTTGCCAGCGATGAATCACTTATGTCTCAACACGCCCTTCATCTACAGAATATTGTCGCTACCAGAAGGACAAGAAGACAGAATAGTCCTAAGCATAATGTCAACGTGGATTTCTAGTGTCTGTAATCTGAGGGCTACTTTAGCAATATGTATTCTTTCTTTGATGAGCTTACATGGGGTTGATAATGATATTTATTCATTTTCGGCTAACGTTTCGACGTCTTCGTCTTCCTCACAGCCGATGCGTCTCGACGTTGCAGCTTCGCCTTCGTGTCGAGTGAGGTCTTCCTCAGTGAGCCATCTTCTCGAATCTCATTATATCATTATCAACCTCGTGTAAGCTCATCAAAGAAAGAATACATATTGATTATTGATACCGAGGTTCAAGGAAAGTCGGTTTCGAAATATTGCTACTTTAGCACTTTACTAAGTACTGAACTAACTCAAAGCTCAACTGCTGTTGAAAACAAAGTGTTCAGTACCAAAGAACCGGCCACATGAGCGAATAGAGTTCTAAAATACGGGGAGGGAGTACAGAAGCCAATCCAGGGGAAATATTAGAAATCTAGTGTTTATGTCGATCCTCTGCATCGTTCACATCTTTTCTCGTCTTACACAGTTCGAGAAGACGTCGCTCTATTTGGAAGACGTGATCGTCGAGAACATGAGGAGCCTACAACAATGATAAAATTTTTTGATTCGTGTTCGGAAACGTATTGAAGATTAACCTTCCTCAACAAATCAATTTTCATTAACTCATGATCAAGCAAACATAAAATCTATAGAATCACAGCGTTGCTCTTCACTGTACTATTCCAGCAGCATCCTTCATAAACTTTTTGGTTACTAGCTTGCTCTATGTAGGAAAGAGATCAGTGACTTATAACAAAAGAAGCTTCTGATGTTTTTTTTTCAACTTCCTCTTCTAACAGTAATTAAAGGCAAAGGTTAAAGGGTAAAACTCTCGGGGTTGATCAATCCCTGAGGAATGCGCCATGCATTCGACTTCACTATGTATAGTTGGATGCGACTGATTGCATATCTGGCCTTCACAACGACTCGCGGTGGCCTATCGATGTATTGAGCCAGTGCTGCTATCCCAGACAAGCCTGGTACCAATTTGCCGACCCCGTAGAGATGGAAGGCTTGGGGAGCATGGGGCGTGGGGATCGATCCCATATGTATTTCAGGGCACCTCCGAACACTGCGCTACACGCGTAATTAAAGAAGACTGTTACAACCATTGTTGGAAATTCACGTTTAGGTAAGCACACAAGGATTCCAAGAAACAAATCTATTAATAACCTGCTTATGTAAAACTTCCGCTAGTGAAAGAGCGTAATCTATGTTTGATCCTGATGGTCCATGACTACGAATTATCTAAAGAGAAAAATTCAACAAAAAGACTACAACGTAGACCAAGAAAATCTTACAGTTTGACAAATAGCTTCAACATCACTTGGCCCTGCATAATGTAGTTTATCGCCGTGCGATATATAGGCCTGAATACGAAACAATAAATATAAAATTCAACGACGCTCATTCTCAGCAATCAAAATGGTAATCTATTCGGTGTTCGTTTGAGTAAAAACGAACTACAGCAGTTATTAGTAAGTGATGCCACAAATTACTGAATTTCTAAGCTATCGAGTCTGATGGAAGCGTACAACTTACCTCCACCTCGAAAGGTTCCACTGATGAGTCATCTGGTTTGAACATAACCTTCACCAACTAAAAGAATGTTTTCCAATCAACGGTTACGTTACAATCATAAAAAATTGAAATACAAAGTAAAGAACAAAGGCTAATGCGTTCAGGGTTGTTCAATCTCTCAGGTATGCGCCGTGTGTGTACTCCGCTAATTATCGCAGAGGTATGAGGGGATGCGCATATTCGGGATATAGAGTGACTTATTAAATAGTAGATGCACATATACAGCATGACAATGAACCAAGTAAGTGTTCTCGTCTTTTCCAAGTATGGTAACAACCTAGCCACCCTAAATAGATGAGTTTTGGTTAGACTGCAGCGGAAATGATCAGTTTTGTGTTGCATAGCACCTTTAACCACTAGTCTCCTACCTTCTAGCAGTGGTACTTGTGGTCCTGTGCACCGAGTGATTTTGGTAAACAATAAAAAATCCATTCTTCTTGCGCGTGTAAGAATTCTCCAGTTCGTGCTACTCCTCTGAGGAGCTCGTAGACCACGACGTTTTACATCCAACATTTTTATAAAGTTTGGCTATAGGTTTGGTGGTTATCATCATATTGCGCGCTTGACATCCCATGTATCCTAAGGAACCCACTTCAGCCCTTAGGTAGTATGATCCAAGAGTTTTGCTCAGACACATAATGCATTTCATTCATTCCATTTTCAACATTTTGGCGAGCAAGGAAACGTCTCGATTCTTAATAGCCGCCGGATTTCAGGAGTCCACATTCACAGCCAAATTCGCGTAATGATATAGCATTAATCTCTCACTATCGTGTTCCCTAACGTTGGCAGTCTTTACCACCTTGCTTACTCGGTATCCTGTTTTACTAGTCGTAAATTAAAGCCCAGAAAATTTTGGGTCAGGGAGACTGGCACAAAACAGAATTATCTTTGATCTTATCGCTCAAAATTGCTTGCTTTCTCTTGGTCAGCTATGGCGTTACGTTAGTCACCTTATTAACGTCTTGACTCAGATCAGAAGTAAATACTTTCAAAAACACCGTTTTCTATGTGTTCACGTGAAGATAAGTTTTCTAGACGCCTTGTGTTAATCGATTACCATTCGTTCCACCTGAGCAATGCTTGATTGACAACAATGATATTACCAACGAATGCATATGGCGCGCATGGTGTTCTCGGAAAGTAGCTGTAAATAGATTTGGCAACATGGTATCGTATTCCTCCACACTTCTCTGTGTCAATTACATCAATGTATGGCAGTACTTCCAATGGTGTACCACCTCGTGGCTGGGAAGTATTCCTGGGTGGCGGACTGCGATGTACAATTGGAGGATTCATCCCCCAACAAGGTTTCCCAAGCTGAAAATGAGTCCGGCGTTTCTTCAGGAAACCCAGCTAAGAGTAAACCAACACCCGGATCTACCACCGTCTTGGTATCAAACTAGTCGCATGGTGGCCAATCTCCCTCCGATCCAAAAGGACGGTGACTGACTTTGGTGATGATGACTTGGGGAAAACATTAATTAGGCTGTCCTCGGGACTCCAGGGAATCACAATGGCTAAACCAGCAAAGCTCCGGAGAATGGAAATTATGCTGGGGCTCGCACAACCAGTGAAGACAGGCCATCCAAGTATCCAAGTAAATACCTATGGAATAAAAATAATTGCAGTTTTGCGAAACGTACAGAGTAGCCAGCTTTTTCACGCGTATCCAAATATTCTCGAGTAGCATGTACATTCTCTTCAGCCACTTTAAAGGCTATACCCCAGCAAACGGACTGAAAATGAACTCGTACACAGACATGAGGGTAGTATGTACATGACTAATAATTGATGAAAATGCAAGTTGCTTAAATAAAACTGACATTTGCATCTGGTACTAGTGTCACAGTACGACCAGGCTGAAATATAAACAGTCATAAAGAAGAAGAACCAATACCAGGTAATGATTAGAGCCTCGGTTTTTTAAAATACAGAAAAATTCATAGAAATAGGTAATCTCACTCCACTGAGTGCATTCAAGGCACACCTTGGCACAAGAATGTCCCAAGAAGTGGACGTAAAAAAGAAAACTGAACAGGAATTCTTCGACAGCTGGAAATTTCAGTAAGAACTATGAAGTACACTGTATAGTAGCATGGTGGATCAAAAAATTAAAGCTGGGTGCTATTTCCAGATCCCAAATGTACCAACATTGATGGGATTAAAATAAAAAAAATTGGCCGAGGTTTTAAATATGCATAAAACAGATCTGAAAACCTTCTCTGGAGTACCACGATGATCCGGACTCAACTGCCAGAATCTTCTTGCGTATCCACTCACAACACCAGGAATCTTCTGTAAAGCGCAGAAGCCTAGACATGGACCCCATGGTAGTTAGTGAATTATTAGGCACATTTCTTCTAAAAGTAAAGTCAACGAACCTGTGTAAACGGAAAGTTAGGATTCCACAGTAAGGAGCCATATCCAAAAATCCACATTAACGTGATAGAATTAGTACCTAACTAATCTCTATGCACTGAAATGTGCTAATACTTTATGGAATTTAAGAGAAAAAGGGTTAATTAGAAACAAATCTATGTAAGACAAAAGTATGTGAAGGATACGTGTCCAATTTACATTAATCAGACAAATACAGAAGTTTATTACAGAAGAGAACCTTAAGAAATTGATAACGAAGAAATCTGTAACTGTGGACGGAGAGAATTTCTACGGATTTTCATTGCACCAAAGAAATATTATGGAATAACTCTTTGTAGCGTATTCATGGGTGATCAAAATCACATTTGGTGTACACCGCAAACCTATTTCGAACAATGGTTGCTATTACTGTGGCGATCATTGTTGTAGTAGCCATTGCACCCATGCCAGTATCACCACATACCAGGTCTTTTTCCATTGGTGGGATTTCCTGAATACCTTGTTATGATTTCTAAGAATTATTATCTTCATGAAAATAGCTCTGAAAGAGGAATTCTGCTAATCGCCTCGACGGAATGCGGAAAATCGTGAGAAAAGTACGACCTCTGGGTTCGAGAAATTCATAACCTAATAGTGGTATTAGAATAGAAAAGATCTTTTTGATGTCTGCAAGTACCTACAGACCATAATGATCTTTATCTTACTTAACAAAACCCTAACGTTTTGAAGTTTCCACTTAGAGCAAGGAGAGAAACTTCGGCTGCGAATACATTTAATTCAATGCGCATCGCAGCAAATAAGTTTTGAATAGCTAACCAGGAACAAAACATTTCTCCATAATATACCCTGATGAAGAGTCGACATCAACGAAACAAGTGTTACGATAAATGAGCGTATTTATGGATTAAAAGTGGTAATACTAGACAACATACCTTATATCTGAGAAGATCTTTAAGGGTATTTCTATGCTGGAATGTAAGGGGATTCTCCCACATCATTGTGTTCATAGCTGGAGCAAAGTAGAGTGGTTTCCTTGGGTCCCAAGCTCGAACCTGGTATGAATGCGTTTGCTCATTTCATACGAAACAAGGAGAGAGTAAAAGTAAGCTTGTAAACCTACAATGGACGTAACAAGATTGTCGCTAATTCCAACAGCAATTTTTGCAAGACTATTTGCGTCTAAAGGTGCAATAAGCATAGCGTCTGCCCATTTCCGAAGCTCTGAACCAAGCTCGTAACAAAGAGATGTATTCAACAACTATTTCAAAACTGACTTCCCTCTAACCCCAGTATCACTAACCAATATGTATCCCTTCTTTGATAAGCTTACACGAAGTTTACAAGTAATCTTTATTCGGCTGACGTTTTTCGGCAGTCTTCACCTCCACCAGAGCTGATGATCCGAGTCAATGGTCAACAGTTGTTCGTCTTCTCAACGTGCAAGACGTCGAAACTTTCCCCGAATAAAGATTACTTATCAACCTTGTGTAAGCTTATCAAATAAAGAATACATATTCACCCACTGAATGAAGATCAGATAAGACATTTGGCAAAAGGATATACCTATGTGCAAAACGGGATCACCACGACCTCGCCACATTGACCATTCATCACGGTCCTCATAAATAATCTCATCTATATCGAAATCCTGAGTATCCAAAAGAACCATAGCTGATTTTGTACTGGCTATCTAAATATCCTTATCCAGAAAAGGAAGGTCAGAAAGGAATGGTGTTAGTGAAACCTATGTTGAAAACGTGGGCTCCTGCAAATTTGCTTAAAAGAGGGACCTGTAGAGAGAAACATATCCCACCTTTATTAGTAGTTTATTCTCAGGACAACTCTCATATAACTTTTGAATCAGCTCTTCCAACTTGATAACCGCAACACTTCCTGTCACTCCAATAAGGAGATGAAATTTTCCGCCACTCCTCTGAATCACGTGTGACCTAGTGAACGGAGGTCGACAACCAAACTCCTAAATGATAACGGTAAAAAATCACTATCCAAACAGATAACATGGGAATGGAACTCAATATAACATAAGATCCACAAGGTAAAATCTACATGAGTGATCTATAACTCATACCCATGATAAGACATTCAAAGAATCTCCACCGTTGACGTGACGTTTGAGTCAAAATGGCAGAAAGAACTAAACCTAATGGTAGCTTGAACACATGAATAAAAAGTATGAGCGTTTAGAAAGAGGAAAGTAGAAGAAAGATATGTGAACACTTCACAATTAACTTGGTTACAAACTCACACCTTTGCTGACATCTCTTTCTCACCAACATCAGTATCATTGTCACGACTCTTTTTGGTAAGAGGTTCAAAGACCTGTGAAACGAACGATGTTTTAGGTATAAGTTTGCCACCAAAACTTCTTGCGATAACAACGAAGCAAGTCTCTGATTCTATATGGCTTGAACGTCTTCATAAAGAACATTGAAGGGCACTAACAGTTTTCGTCTGACTGAAAATTCTGCTAACTGTAAGAAATTTATCGTTGGACTGCTGAGATTGCCACGTCAAGGCGTTGTTATCATAAAGTTTCTTCCAAATTTTGGACCACGTTCCATCTAATCGGTGCGAATTATGGCACTCTTTTACTTTTAGGTAGGCTAATGGAAGGAAACCTCCCAACGGTTTACCGCCTCATTCCGACTGAAAGGTGTTCCTGGGAGTCGGACTGCGGTGTAGAACGGGTGGTTGATCCTCTCAGCAGGGCAACCCAAGCTAAGAAAGAGTCCGGGGTTTCCATCAGAAAGCCCTGCTGAGGTTAAACAAATACAAAGATCCACCACCGACCTGGTATCAAAGTAATCGCATAGTGGCAAATCTCCCTCTGATCAACAAAGGCGGTGACCGCCTTCGGTGGTGACGACTTGTAGACTTTGGCTGGGCTGTCCTCGGGAAACCAGAGAGCAACAGTGATTAAACCAGTAATACTCAAAAAAAAGAATGCAAATAATGTTTAAGCCCGCAGTACCAGTGAGGAAGAACCATCTAAGTACTCAAGCAATAGGAGGTAATGTCAAATTCTTTCGTGGCAGAACATCGGAAAGCTAATATAGTGGATCAAATCAACTATTGTTATTGTAAGATACAGAATCATCTACCTCATCCTGATTGCTATTGGATTCCATGAAGCTATGTTTCGAAGATTTAGCCTTTCGTAGAATCAACTTTCCTGAAACTATCGCACATTAGAGATAGCGATAAAAAAACGTGAAATATAGACAATAAGTGGTTGGGGTTCCCATAAACTTCATGATTTCATAACATTCCAGCTTCAAATAACTGACAAAACAAGGCTATAGAATCCGTTGTTAGGTTACCCCACATTCCTACGGAAATTGAAGTATACGTCATACGATGTCTTAGCTTCACAATTTAGAACGCAACTTATGCATTCACCACAGTTCTCCACATAATGTAAAAAAGAAACTTCAACAGGTATCGAACGGCCTTGGTAGATTCATAAGCATCTCCTTCGATATTCACTGATATCCATAATGGAGAAATCCACAAGAACTTTATTATAGACGCCACATCGCGCTTCTCATGTTCACAAATGTAAATGCAGTTAAGTAAACAGAAAGCAAAAACTAGAGGCTGAAGGCTGCCTTCAACCAATAAGATCTACATCTGCCATGGACGATTACTGAAACGTTACCCACGAAGAAAGAAGTTCGCCATCATATTTTGACCAGATATGATGGAAATGGACTGTGACACTCAGTATCAAGAACGATCTCCTAAATTCCTGGAAGCTTGTGTGGGCCATCCTTACTCTGAGTTTCAGCAAACCACTCGTCTCGCGTTCTTCTTAGAGGAGACCATTCATGGCAACCTTCGCTGCCATAAATAGGTCATCTATAACTTGTATCCAAGTTAAAATGAGCTATAAACAACTCCATTTACTTCGAAAGCGTCCTACCAGGTGTACCCACACATCTCCTTGAGACTAACCGACCTCTACGCCCTGTCGTATACCATACTCATCACATATCTTTAACACACCAGTAGTCCATGTATGACTCGCATTAAATCTACGATGTACACCACTACGAAGAAGGATAATTCAGCGAAGGTCCTAATTGCGACCTCCAGGTTGGTGCTGCATGCAGATTGTGGTTCAGAACATATCATCTTCCTTACAGATTGCGGACAGTTTGGATTCAATTTTGATCACGACTCTGCTTCCAGAACTTGATGAGTTGAAACAATGCGTCTATAGACATAGCCCTTTCAGTTCTGCTGGCTTCTCTAACATCCGAACGTCATCCATATTGCTCTCAAATTTATTACAGTTCGTCCAATATTTACCATGACACTTCATGCTATCCATACTTTGTTCTTTCACTCACTTCATTCACTCTTCAAACGCCAACTGTTGTCCTGAGTGGTATAAGACAACAACGCAATTCACAAAACAATGGCTTGACAAGGGTCAAACTTCAATCTGGGTAGTGAGTTGATGAAACTACGGCATGCTATATTTAGAGAAGATTAGAACCTATACCACTGCCCATTACCAACTATAGATCTGAAATTTCCACCGTCTATTCCATCTAGAAAAGATGCTTCATCAACTCATTCCCTAAGAGAAGGGGTGGTACAAGGCGGACACCAAGCCTATTCTGCATGCTGAAAATGTAACGAGGTGAAAAGAGACAAAGCGCTAACTTAAACGTTCAATATATACGAAGAACTTCATTGGAAAATGTTTATGCGATTTCTAACAAAGGGTAACATCATCTTCAAATTCTAATTAATGGTCCACGAGCACATAATAAAATATTTAAAGGTTTTAAATACTACACTTGGGTTACATAACGCATTGTCGTCGCTAACAAAGTTGTCCGGATATTGGAGTACTGAGTTCCACTGCAAGTTGATCAACAATTGCCAGATTATAACTACAGTGTAGACAGAAAATACTACAGTCGACAAGACATACGTGAAGCGGTTAAGAGTATAACTGAATTTGGAAGCGACCCATCGTGAAATATATCTGTATCAGTTGCCCTCGTCAATTCCAACACAGAATGTTTGAACTTTGCGACCCCATTGGTTGATGTTTCTATTTTTAAAAGTAAGAAACAATAAGTAAGACAAATAGCGCTGTATCAGCTGTAGAAAGTACAATAACGGGTAAATATTGTGGAAGTCCTGTTGTACTGGGGACAATTACAATTACAAACGAGACCTAAGATGTCTTCACATGAATGAAACTGTGTTTAAAATCGAAACAGCACCCGCTCGTCCAATATAAATGAAAAGGGAAGATAATCGTACAGATTATGGTACAGCAGAAATTGTTAAACGAGAGTTCTCAGAACTGATAGTTGTACTGAAGTAAAACGGAAAAGAATTACACCATTTCGAATGAGAAAACAGCGAGCACCGACCTGCCGTGTTAGTCATGTTTGATTCCTCTCTTCGTTAAAACCTGATGCACAACAGAAAATCAGTTAAAATCAATAGAAATGCAGAAAACATTGTAATAGAAGAAAAAAAGCAAAAACTAAGAAAAATCTGGAAAATACAGGAAATTCCTTATTCACGTGCAGCATACTATCTATGCTCAAAACACCGTTATCCTTATCACACTTTTATTTTTATTGCCAAACTTATGAAGAAGTCCTATAGCATACTCCTCCCAACCGCTTACAACCTCACCGTGGCTGAGAGATGTTCCCAGGTGTCGGTCTGCGTTGTACAGCGAGGGGATTCATCTCCCGAGCAGGGTCTCCCAAGCTGAGGAATCCGGTGTTTCCATTAGGAAACATAGCTCAGAGTAAACCAATACTAAGAACCACCATCGTCCTGATATCAAAACTAGTCGCACGGTGGTAAATCTCCCTCTGATCTACAAGGTCGGCGACTGCCTGTAGCGACCTGGGTCAGACTCACTTTCGCTAGACTGACCGCGGGACTCCAGGTAACCACAATGGCTATACCAGCAAAACCCCGAAAAAAAATGGAAGTTATGTTCGGACCCACACAACCAATGAAGAAGGACCATCCAAGCATCCAAGTATCCTACAGCATACTAAATCATTATTTGCTTCCTACTTAATTAAATCGAGTATATTGCAGACCGACTACTTAAATTAAATTTCAAGACAAATGCATTTGATATTAAGATTTCCCACAAAATTCATTTTACCAGAAAGTTTCGGCTATACGAAAGATTTGGGCGCGTGTAGAGCAGTGGTCGGAGGCGCCATGCAACATACACGTGGAATCGATCCCAAGGCCATGGCCTACCCCGCCTTCCATCCCTACGGGGTCAGCAAATTCGTAGCAAACTTGTCTGGGATGATAGCACCACTGGTTTGATACATCGACGGGCCACTGTGGGTCACTGTATAGGGTAGATACGCATTCAATCATCTCCAACGATGCTTAATGAAGTTGAATGCATGGCACATAACTCAGGGAACGATTAACGCCGAGAGCTTTACCCTTTACCCTTTCTGTGAAAAATGTAGACAAAAATCTAGAAAAAAAAATAACACGAAGATTGAAAACATTAAGTAGCACTAGACATTACATAAAGCACTTTGTTTCATTTCCAAAGTCCCTTACTCATTGCTAACACCGAAACAAGAAATTGCTCGGAAAAGTAACCATATAATATACACGTGTTTGACAGTCATGGAATCAAACAGAGCCACATACCTGGTCAGCTAAGGAACGGAGCATGTGTACAGGACCATGACCTGGTGACGGATTTCGTTGTGCTAATTCTCGTAAAACAAACTCGATACTCATTTCGTTATCTTCCGACCAACCTGGCTTAGAGGTCTCCTCCGTTACCACGTCTGTGAATTCTTAGTTCACTTTCAGGTATTCAAGCAATGTAAAGGCAAGACAACAGTCGAAATCGGTTTTCACCATTAATAGCCGTTAACATCTGAGCCTTCCATGTTTCCTCCGAAGCCACTTTTTCCTTATCAATGGATGGAGCAGCTTCAAAACACACAACAATCATTGTCATATTATCTCGTGATCCTTTACTTAAACATGCATCAAGCACCTGAAAAGCAAAAGAAAAAGTGAAATCCTTCTAAACATCTGCTAACAGAAAAGCTCAGAAATATCTGGAAGGAAAAGAAAAACCAAGAAGCTTTACTCACATCATTGCAGACCTGATTCAAGTCATCACAAACATGAAGCCTACTTTCAACAAACCGACAAAGTTCTTCATTCTCCATCACGTCATAAATTCCATCACAGGCGACCACAAGGAACTCGTCTTTCTCCTGGAATAAACGATGACGACATATACGTCTAGAATCCATTCTCCGTTCTCGGATACATGTAATGTCAACCAAGATTACGTAGTTTTCTCGTGATACTGTTGACTTTGCTCTTCAGGGCTGTTCAAAGATCTTTTACAAAAACTTAAGTGGCGCATCAAACAACAAGCAATATACCATTATTAAATAGAGAAAATTTGGACTTTCAGCCATCATTGTAGGCCTCAACTATGGATTACCATAAGGGTATTGTGGGTAAAGAGAAAATAAAATCAGGAATAACTAAAGATTAAGTGACAAATACTTGATTCTGAATATCTTATTTGATTTAAGAAACCAAAAAAGGCAACTAGTGTTAGCAGGAACACAATTTATAAGGAAAACGAAAGCAACACACAAAATCTCGGTGTAAAAGCTTAACAATCACCTTTTGCCTCTCCAGTACGTAAACATCTGGCTCAGGAGACACTAGCTGTTTGTTTGGTTCAAGTCCCGGAACGTTCTTGTATTCAAAATCACCTAGAGCTCTGAAAATGAGTTAGAGTGAATTTCGTTCAATTCACACAACAGCAAATTAGAATAAGTAAGACAGACTTGATAATTGCTCGTACAGTTAGAAAACATCACTCTACTGTACCTGCTAACAGCGAGACTACCATTTATCCTTTGGATCATGACAGATCCTCCAGCACCAATAATCCTCTCTCGTTCTTTGTCGTTGTACGGCTGAAGTGAAATATAAAAACTATAAGTGTATATAAAACTATCAGCTACGTATGCCTAAGAGAACAAATACCCAAGCTTTGCAAGCCAGCCACAAACCTTATGGTCTTCCGTTCCAAAAGAACCCTCGTCTTTACGAGAAACAACAGCACGAGAATCTCCTAAACAGTGTCTCAAATAAACGCTTCAATGGTAAAACAGCCGCAATATCGTGTTTTAAATAAAGCTGACGTTTTAAATGCTACAAAATATAGTTCAAAACCTCAAACACAAGGATGTCCTTGTTTTTGAAGGCAATTTTCATTCATTCTAGGAATGGCTGACCAATACCATAGCGCCTCGATTTCCTGACAAGTTCACACCGGGTTTGTAAAAGTTAATGAATTTCAGAGACATATTTTTTATAATAGTTTCGAAAAATTGCTACACACTCTCGTGATCAGAAATGGTTACGACGGATAGCAAGACGGGCACAGTTCCGTCAATCAAAATAAAGGAGGAAATGCATTTTACAATTAAAGTTTAAGGTTAATTCTGAATCAATGGAGCTCGGAAATCCTTCTTTCGCTTTTTCTCATCAGAGCTCGAATTTCGAACCACGAAGATGTTGGAGAAACAGAACAGGACGCGACAACCTTTTCGAAAGTATCGTTAGTCGTTATCATACCTTGAAAAAAAAGATGGTCCCCATTTATTGGCAACGATTTGCAGATTCTTATAACTTCTGTAATAATTAGTAAAATCTATTATAAGTAGAGATTTTTGTTTAAAGTTTAAAAGTGCAACTAGTTTGTGGCGTGTACAAGTCACAGGCACTTAACTTCAAACAATGACGGACCATGTAAATTGACGATATTCTTGTTTCTTGCAAAGTGGCTGCGGACAACATGAGTGCAAATGGATAACACTGCCGGACAAAGCTGGAGAGCTAGCACGGAGTTTCAAGAAAAGTTTTAAAAAAAGATTCAATACGTCGATATGGGACAGAAGTAAGCAGTGCTTCTAAAATGTAAGCGTAGAACAGTGGACAGCTGCATTTGGCTTCGCATTGAGGCCACAGACTACGTCCTACGAGTGCTGTCAGGACACTTCACATGTCCTGCGCAAATACTTTCTAACATTTTGATAAGCGCAGCACTGTACTTTAAATTTGATAATCGATACTGTAATCTGTGATTTCCACACCTCATTCACGTGATACTAAATTCTTATAACATCAATCTCACCACACAGCTTTTGATAAACCTGAGCGTTCCTTCATGTTACAAAATCCAGGTTTATAAATTGCATCAGGAAGAACAGTGAAGTCAACACGAATCTAGATATTCCTTGCCTTTGTCAAAACTCTTCTTATAAGCTTCCTAAACCAGGTTTCTTCAAAAAACCTCTGGAATTAAGTCGTTAATTAAGTCGATGTACCAGACCAGAAGAAACAAACAGGTACCGGGGATATTGGTCCCACTGAGCGTAAATGATGCACTAGAAACGGACAGGCTCTTAATAAACACAGTCTTTTGGAAATCCAGTAAAAAAAACCTAATCTTCCATATGAACAACCAAAATCGGTGAGCATTTGTTCAATCTGAAGGTGAGCAAAGCTACTTTATTAATGAAGAGTGGTCGCAGTTCTTTGTTTAAAATTCGAATCTGGACTTGCAAGGTCGTTGGATACGACTCTTCAATAATGATATAAAATATCAAACTTTGGAAACGTAGAGAATATTCTCTATTTCACAATATATTTAGACCTTTGTACAGATCGTTGTTATAAGAAGTTGTCACGCCTACTATATTACTTACAAAATTAGTAGACGAACGATATGTGGATTGAGAAAGGCAAAGATTAGCACATATTTCAAAATATGTTGGAAACCCCTTACAATACCACAACTCATGAATTCTCTTCAAGTGTCATAGAACTGAATTCCTGGACTCAACCTCTAACCACAGATCGTTTGTTCGATCTGCGTGCCCGACACAATCCACATAAGCGTAAGCACATCTTTGCACGCATTAAAGCATAACTCTGCATCAGTTCCTACCTTGCCGGAAAGCAATACCAACCAAAATCAAGTGTCTAGGGCTAGTTGACTGCAACAGAGCAAGCATTCTATACAAGTAGAAATCAAAGTGGCTCGTTAGACTAGGCAACAAGGTGAGAAGTACAAATTTTCAAGAGGTAATTCCCAAATTCTCACGTTGCACCTGAACACGCGCGTGTGAAGAAGTGTCAGTTAAGTACCTAAGCAAGTAACTTCCTAAAGCATGCATCTCTCTCATTCGATTTCATTTACGCCAGTTGATGCAAGGTTACGCCCGCGAGTTGTACATTTAAATAGTTTCACGCACAAACAAACAAATCATATATTGGGTCGCTTCTTAAACTCAATCCCCTGTTCGAACTGTGGGAAGATGTGGTAAACTATTCACATATTTCCATAACCACATTTAGTGAAAATAAGAAACCTATTCCCCCTATCCCACCCGTCCCCAAGTAATATTAACCTGGAGTTTTAATTAGATTCTGGTCGTCAGACAAAGGATTCATACCACAAAAAGACTGGTCAATAGTTCAAGCTAGAGGTTTTCCTCGAGTACCTCATGTTTTTCGAAAGCCTTATATCGAGTAGAAAAGTTAGTACTAATAAGTTTTCAGCGAATGCCGATAGTTTCTACCAAAGATGACTGAACAACAGTAAGAAATATGCAAACATTTTTTCCGTTGTTCTGCTGTCTTACAAGGAACGTAGGCAAGATTTGTAGGTGTACACCTACCAAGATTGGCAATAATAATATGTGTTGGAGTTATCATGGCACACACTGCGGTTGAGCCACTGCGATCCTGTAAATAACATAAATTACAAATACGATGCGTATTTTGCTCCTTCATATTATGGTTCAAGACTAACCGAGTTTAACCTTGTACGGATATTTTCATCTAAGCTAAGAAAACCAGCTTTAATTCCGTCTTCAAGGAGGTTGATAGATTTTTCACAGAGGACACCACCATTCGCTTTTAGCTCTTCCGTGACCTTAATTTGATGTATACAATAAATAGAACAATAGAATACTAGTAAAGTAATCCATGAAACATACTTTTCCAAATTGTGGGGTGTCCATAAGACTTTTCATTATGTTTTCAGCAGCATCATCGGCGGCAACATTACCAGCATGGCCATCAAATACTGCGAAAAAAGACCAGTCTTTGTACGGCTCCCGATCTGCCATTGACACCTTGGAAGTAATACCAGATTTAAACGTAGGATATACACTGGTCGGCGAAATTCAATCTACTTACTTCAACTACATGGGCGTCTTCCATGTCCACCCTCCAACCTTGCATACTAGCCATGGCGTAACGGAGACCCTGAAAAACACCTCGAATGAGGTGAGAGACGTTCAAAAAAAGCGAAGTTTACTTATTATATAATATCTGATTGTAACTCTTTAATATAACTAAAGTCTTAAATCTACTTGCATTCTTTGGAGTCTTTATAGTAAAGAGGACTTCCGAAAACCAGCACTATTAACAGATTACTAAATGCTTTCCTGATCAGCAAACATGGGGTTGGAGCCTTTACGAGAAGAATTTCGGCCGCAAAACTCTCGCAGTATTCTGGATCAATTCCAAGAATCCGAAAATCTCAAACAGTATTTAAGGCTGATATTTTAACGTGAGAGAAGCGAAAGACACACTACCCATATATGTAAACCCTGTGCAGTTGTGGTCTCCACGTAAAATACCTTGTGGAACATTCACAGAAAGTGGTAAGCGCATAAAAAGGTAATTTTGTTTTCAATGAGTTTGAAACCTTGACTTAACATCTTCTCTACTTTGGTTATGGAGATGCTTGGCTGTGTTGACTGCAATCAACTTGACTTTTACAGGTTCCAAAGAAGACAAAACTTCCCTAAACTTCAGATTTTTGTAAACAAAGAACGAAGTAGCACCTTCGTGCTTTCTCACCAGGAAAATTGCATAATTTCATCAATCCCGCATCTCCTGCATATCGTTTACAAAAAGTATTAGTATAAATCGAAATAGAACTATTTTTTATTTACTGCCGATTCAATTTCCATGGCAGGGTATGATGAGAAATGTAACCATAATGATGTTGAGATATTTCCAAAACTCCGGACCGCGGTTGTATGCAGTAGGGATCGAACACGGTATTACCCTTTTCAGCGGCTAACGCGCTCACCACCACACCATGCGTGTCCTTCGTCTGTGGTATAAATCAGAAGTATTAGTATTTACACATGAGTGAATGGAAAGTAACAATAAATAAGCCACTGTTTTGCGCAACATTTACTGACCAATAATTATGGAATCAGAAGTAAATATTGCATAGCTATTAAATGTTATATTGCAAAGCTACTAAAGCTAGAGTTTCCTCATAAGAAAAGCTTCGCAATATCACTACTTGTCGGTGACCACCCTTTGGTTAGGGACTCCGAAGGGGTTAATTCTAATCGTTTCTAAGTGGCCGTCGGTAGCGTAGACAGAGCAAGAGCGAGCTTGAAATCGCTAAATATATGTACTGTACGTCGATTTACTTAAACATCTGCAGCCGACACAGGATGGTAAACAAGTGAGTTTACTAGCCTCTCTAAGGAAAAACCAAGTTTTGAGAACTAATTGTTGTTATTTTCTTGCCGAAAAAACTTAACCTAAGGGTCCTAATAAGAAAAATGTGCTATTCATCTCTCTCCCGGGGAATTCACATTGGGTAGCTTTCGGGGCAGACAGAAAGGAATAGAGAATCTACCGACGGCCACTAAAGCCTGCCGACAGTTAGGGGAACATAAATGATACCACTGATTGTAGCATGCTTGGTATACAAGACAGGCAACTACGCTTACATAAAAGTTAATCAAATGTAATCCTAACGTAACTAAGAAAATCTCCTAAATCCTGCAAGAGTTGGATTACTGCAATGATTATTTAGCGGCAGATGAGGAGGCTTGCTCCATTTTGAAAATGAATACCTTAAAATAACAGAAATAAAACAAAGTGGTAATCTAATTCTCCTGTTACCCACATTGCCCTCTCCAGAGCAATTTGTCTTGGCTGTTTTTGGTTTGTCGAGGAACGCTCCCATTTGAACTCTATTCCCTTCAGTTATTTCCACCAATCCAGACGCTGTCAAACGCCACGTGCGAAGTTCAGGACGTGGACAGAGGCTAATCACTGCAAGTGGTTGATCTACTTTTGCAGCTTCAGACTGAAGCGATGCGCCTAGACAAGATGACATACCATATTATCTGAAAAACATAAGATAACATTATGCTCGACGGAAGTCAACAAAATAAATGAGCTATCATCTTCAGAGCACAAGAAATGCATAGACAAAACAGGCCGAAAATACCAATTACAATCTATTTTATAAACGAGAAAAATGTGATTACCAAAGTGCACAGACAAACGTGAGGCGCGTGTAGCTCAATGGTAGGCGGGCACCCTGCAATACACATGAGATCGCTCCCCGCTCCCCAAGCCCACCATACCTCCCATCCTTCCAGGGTCTACAGCAGCACTGGCCGGATACATCGGTAGGCTAGCGCGAATCATTGTAAAACCCAGATATGTATTCAGTCACCTTCAATGATGCTTAATGAAGTCGAATGCATAGCTCATCCCTCAGAGATTGTTCAACGCCGAAAGTTTTTTGTATGTAAAAACTAGAGCTTTTATGTATAAGCTTAAACTTTTCAGACAAATATGTGAGAACGAACACATAATCAGCGAGTTAATTGGTTAAGAAACAGGAAAGTATACAAAATAAAATTGACCAATTTAACTAGATTGATATGGAAAGCATTGTTTTATAGCAAAGTGTCTTGGTATGCGAACACAGAACTTACTGTGCATTTTTTACTGCACTACTGAATAAATAGTTATAGCCTTTTTGTTCGAATAGCTGGACTAATAGACCAGATTATCCTACTGGCTCTAGTTTTCACCTTACTTGGTGCATTTTATGTTGAAAGAAATGGGAGTTCCAATCTGGACAAGTTGGGTAGAGGGAATGGTAGCGAAGTGGTTAACGAAGCAGCCCACCAGGAAGCGAGGCACCGACTCAAGCTCACTCCACCGCTTTTGCCAAATCCACGTGGTAGCGCTTTAGCTTGGCAATCTCCAAGATTGTAAGGAGTATCAACTTGGACAGTATTCTACGACGTTCATAAAGAAGGCAAAATTCTCTGGAAACAACAAGCGAAATGTTCGAAGACCATTGGACGATACGTAAAATGTAATGACGGGTTATGTAAGTGTAAAAAGAAGTCTGAACAAGTTTAATAGCAAAAATACAGGTGAAGTTACTCTCCACTCAACATGAAGAGTATAGCTGATTGCTGTCCTTAATTCATCCCCATAATCGATACATTGCAGATGGTATATTGTGGAATAGCAATTTATTTTCCACAACTTTTACTTAGTACTTAAGAGAATGGCACATGGACGAACTAAAAAATTGTTTCATTTTTAGGACAGCTTCTCAAAACCCACCCTTTTCGTTCACTTCTGAACATACCCAATGTTGATGCACTGCTGGTATGACGAAGTACAGTGTAGAAGTAAGACTACGTCACCTTGTGTATGAAATTTTCCTTCCATTTCAATTCCCAGCATCAATCTTCAAGAATCACTTCACGTGTACTACGTTGGAAACTAGTTACAAACATTACCATTTCAACCAAAAATCTGTTTAAAAAAAACAGTTAAAAGCAGCCTAATTCGTACTCGATATAGCGAATTCCACCTCTTCTAGTCCCAATAAAAATCTAACCCTGGGCTTATCCAAGGTGGCTGAGAAGAGTTTGAAAGTGTCGGCGGAAAAACAACGACAACGTTGTCGTTGTAATCAGGCAAATTTAGGACCATTTTCAAAACATGTGGCGAAGTAACTATCAGATTCCTAGCAAAACGCTCACCTTAGAAAAGTAAAATAGAATCCCTAACAGAGGTAAAAATCGTTTTTTTTTCACCGGCTGCTCAAGTCAGAAATGAGATTCGCGGTTAGTGCAGTAACCGATCCAATAGCGATAATGTAAGCTTCGATTCTTATCGTCTTGCTTATGATAGAAATTGCCAGCCTGGATTATTCAACGATTTCGTCTCAAATCGGTTCTCGACAAGAACGCTCTATGGCACCTTCTGGGATTCGATTACGCGGACAAACGCACTATCATAAGCATCTGCAAAGAGAACCACTGTTGATTACCACTAGGTGTAAAAATAGCGAACTAATCTCGACGACAAAAAGTCAGTATCGATCAGAAATCGTAAATGTGATCATACTTTTCCCCCTACTCAAACGACAATCAATTGAAAAACTCAATGTTTCGAAGGTTCAATTACATGTGTTAGTACAACGCTTCGTCATAAATGCTTTTTTTTCTTTTGATAATACCAGAGACTTCTAGATTGAAATAGAACAAGTTAATACTTAATTTACAAAATTGGCTCGTTAAACGGAGAAGGAAAGGACCCTTCAAAGAGTGAAAGTGGTTGCTGAAAGAAGGAAGTGTTTACGTCTAACAACGTCGTTTGTTTAAGTAAGTTATTAAGGTATGACCCTAAAAGCAACATGTAGAATGTAAGTAAGTCACAAATTACAATTTAAGAAACGAGAAAGATGGTTACTGATTGAATATACATGCAAAGATTTCCTTAGAAAGGAGAAACAAGGTACTGCTCTAATAGTATGGATGAATTACCCAAATGAATTACGAACCTAAGATGATATTGATCGTTACTTTTATGGAGTATAAGAAAAACTTAGCGACTTAAGAACGGTGTTATTGTAAATACTACTGTATATGAGGGAAAATTACTCTAAAATTACAAACCGAGACGTAATCTTACGAGCCGAGAGAGAGGAAGAGGGAAAGAGACAGTAGGTGACTGGTTACTGAATAAAATTAAAAAGAAGCCTTTGTTAAAAGTTTCTATGAAGTAACCCTAAAGCCAAATGACGTAGATAAGCACAGGGTTACCTTTCCTGTGAAATCTCCAACTTAAAAAAGTATAACGTAACCGGTCTATAAAATGGAATAGAAACCAGTACAAATTCCCTAAAACAAGTAGAAGAGGAAGCAGAAACATCGCTTGTAGGGAAAACTTTCGGCAATACAAAATTGCGATAGAAAAAACTACTAAGTGACTGACCTGGGTTTCTACTGTTCATGAAAAGTACTACGCTTCGTCGCAACAACAATAATGAATGATCAGAATCTGATGAAGACCGTAGATTCCACTTAAAATTTAAAAATGAGAGTTGGTTAAGTATAACCTCTGGCTAAAAGGTGCAAAGATTGGTAATTCACGTCAAGTTTAATATAACAAAAACAAACATAACGAGAAGATGCTGGAAGTCACCATTCTCTCACCGGAATCCAAAACATTAGTGTTTCAAAGTCTCGAAGCGTTCTGGCCCTGTGATCTCGCGCCATGTCTCGGATCGACTTCTTGATCCTAGCCAGGCACATTTCTTACCCCAGCGGTTGGTCCTCAGGGATAATTGGAAGACTTACAACGAACAAAACAGTAAATATTTAAGAAAAGCTGTTCATTATGTTTTGAGTCTTTTCCGCTTAGGTCATCAAAGTGTTTCTGTGAGTGGAATGGCGGTCAATTTGACTCTTCTCGGCTCTGAAGAAGTCGAAACCGCCGAGATACCAGCCAGTATCGTACTGAATTAATCTTGTACTCAACAGCCTTGTGTCTGCGCATCAAGAAAACGGTGAGTTACAATGAGTTCATGGAAAACCGTTCAAATGAGAAACGGTGATCTTGGAATCCGCACGAAATTCGATAGGATGAAATGTCGCATTCATGTAGGAGTGAGAAAGTGGGCATATGAACACGAATGAGAGGGTTGTGTAAAGCATTGCCTTCAATCGATAACACGCCGGAAGCGGAACCCTACGCATGGATCCTACAACGTTCTCAGGATAGGACCATCTTCTTCCCTTCTCCCTCACCCTCTCACGTCTTAGTGAAAATCGAGTGAGTTTCCAGTGAGGCAAAACGACAAACTACTGCCATCGATGGAGTAAATATGTGAGCCACACTGTAATCTCGTCTACTTTTGTACCTATCCGATCAGATGTCAATTTTTGAGGATTAAAATAAATAACATAAGAAAAGTAAGAAAACTACTCCGCAGTACTAAAACTGACTAGCGATGTTCTCATTTTGTTGGCATTTTGCCAACTGTAAATGCGCCAACTTGAAATTTACGTCAGTTACGATTATTGACGTACTACTGGATTTAGTGCGTGCAGATTAGTTGTAGTCTGAAGAGAACGGAATAGCTTTGTTGATGGTCCAATGACTACTTATTTTGTTGTAAGATATGAAAACCGTGTACAATTGATCATCTTTCTTGATGAAAGGTAGTGGATAATTATCTGATTCTCGTCCACCTCCCTCTGACGGCTTGCACTCCCAGTGCTTCAGTCCTCTCACCCGCACAGCAGTACGCCTGACTCAGTCCTGTTAGCAGGGCACTGTACAGCACCAATGCTAAGCACCATCTTTGTTGAATTCTTTTTTATGGGACCCGACGTCACGTATTGTCTGGATTCCAGCGTGTCTTTCACTCGATTCTTTTCCTCGGTTCCACGAAGGTGCCCGGATATAGTTGCCGATTCAGTTCCTTCTTGAGAGTCTTCGTATAGTTTACGGTTTTCGTTGAATGGTGATTGGAGCGACGCTCCCTAAAGTCGTAGGACAGCTGAGCCTGGGGCTTCCCATCTGGATCGAGCAGAGAGCCGAGCCCAAATAAGCCCGGTTCAGATTTCACCATCTCATTCAATTGGCCCGAATAAACTATTTTCTTGTGTTTTCTTGTATCTAGTCCACTGCCTCTCCTCTCATCCTTCACACATAAAAAAAGCACTTATCAAAAATATGTATCGTACGGCTAAAGATGTGTGTACAGGAGAAGAGGAAAGGAAGGAATCGCGAAACCTGGCACGAAAAATTGCCATTTCCAATGGCTACGAAGTAGAAGCCACTCGGGTTAGAGGAAAACGTTGGGTAGTTTCCCAAAATAATATTTCAGACGAAAGTAAGATTCCCTTTAAGCTGCCCTTCATATCAAATGAAGTAAGTCACGCCATTAAAAAGTGCTTAAGTAAAAGTGGTCTTGAAAATTATGTAACGATTATTGACATCCCACCCAATACGCTACGCCGCCATTTAGTTCGAAATCGTCTCTATGATCGTTTGTGCAGCTCAGAAAACTCTATGATCTGTCCTAACGGGAGAGACGGGGATTGCATGAGTTCAGGTATAATATACTTGATCTCATGTAATGCATGCGGCGAGGAATATATCGGGGAAACGGGTAGACCACTTTGTGTCCGCATAAAAGAACATCTAGATGGGAAAGCTAAAATCCGTCTAAACACCCCTCTAGGTACGCATAGGGCACAAAGGCACAACGACGATAATTTTGAAGTGAATGTGCGGATCCTAGCGAAGGAATCAAAAACATCAACGCGCAAAACTCTTGAGGCGTTTTGGATAAATTTCAAAAATCCAAAGATGAACCGGAAGGACGAACGTCTCACTATCACGCGTGACCTGGCGCCCTATTTCAAAATGATATTTTGACCCCGGGGCGTGTCTTGCTCGCGTGAACTACGTGTGGGCCAGTCCCGCACGTAACATCACGGTGAGTGGCCTTTCTGTTCAATATGGCGTCTATTTGGAAGTTTGATCTTCATTAATACTTTAACCTTCTTTTCCACCGAATAATAAAAAGTATTTTAACATAAAGTACGTCCAGGTTCTGAGGAAGGCGAAGTCGCCGAAACGTCAGCTATCGTTCAATAACATCAAAAACAACGACAACGAAGATCTGTACCAACCTCGCGTCAGCTTAAGAAGATCAGTTTATAAGATCATATAAATAAATATATTTTCTTATATATCTAGTATATTTACTGGACGTGAAATGCAATAGGCAGCTTGATATTCGGGGTAGCGTTTCAGCGTTACGTTCTCATTACGTTGTTCTTCCACCTCAACGTCATTACAAGTTCTCTGGTCGCTCTTTTGTCCTAGAGGACCTGTCACTCCAAGCAATAACCTTAGATCGAGATAGAATTATCTGAGACAGTCTTCGTCACATTAGCTGTTAAATGGAACGTCGAGAACAAAACCAGTCTTTGTGAGAAACGTCCTGCCAAAAACAATAAAACATTCGCAGAGGGGTCCAATTTCTGTTCACGCATGAAATGCAGTTCACGCTGCCAAACCTACTGCACCATGGCAGTTTCATTAGGAACTCTACTCTATCGGCAGCATTCTCTATGTTTAGATTTTTATTTACCACCTGAAATTTTTTCACGGCAGGGGCGGGGATAGCGCAGTGGTTAGTGATAACGTCGACCAAGAAGCAAAGGCGCTAGTTCCATCCCGCCACAACGCTCTGCTCCAATCCACGTGGGAACGCATTAGCTCGGCTATCACCAAGATTTCAAGGAGAATCGTCTTGACCGGAATTCTACAATATTTATAAAGAAGACGAAATCCTGAAGCGCCAGCTGGAACTACACGGGGGGTGTTCGAACTCACTTGGAGACGAGTGAAATGAAAACGGAAAACAAACCTTATGCAATTAGTGCTGGGATCCGAACAGAAGATGTGATGACGAGTCGTGTAAAAGTAAATTCTTTTTCCATGGCAGGGTAATATGTGAAATTGTTATTCCCTCGGGACGGAAGGCAAGGAATCATTAAGAAGATCGATGTACATAGGTGGCAAAGAAATTTTTACTATGCTTTCATTTCTGGTACTTTCGTCAGTCGAGCTATTTTAGTCGAGCTATACTCCCTAACTAGTAACAATACAGTGTACCAAACATACACGATAACAAGACTCGTTGAAGTATCACGAGAGCACAAAAACCTGCTCTGTCTCACCTTCATCGATTTAAAGGACTTTGACTCAATAGAAATAGAAGTGGTTATGGAAGCCATGAACAGTCAGGAAGTCCCTAGTCAGTATATGAAGATTCTTGGTGAGCTGTGTAAAGGTTTCACAACCAAGATATCACCATTCTACGACGATGTTAACATCGACGTCAAAAGAGGGGTTAGGCAAGGCGATACCATCTCGCTAAAATTATTTATCACGACCCTTCAGAGCGTCATGCGAACATTGAAGTGAGATAAAATGGGAGTGAAAATCGATGGTCGGCAGTTACATCATCTTCGCTTTGCTGATGCCGTCGTTCTTATGACACCAAACATTAGTCAAGTGGGACGATGCTTCCCGACTTTGATAGAGCCTGTAGAGCCTGTGGAAAGATTGGTATTCGACTAAATCTCATGAAAATGGTGTTCATGAGGAACGGATTGGTTACCTATGCCCATTCACGCTCAACGGAACTTAGCTCCGGGGTTGAGCAAGAGGAAACGAGCGGCTTGGGGAGCTTTCAAGAGCGTCGGGAATGTAGTGAAGAGAACAAGAAACACCCGACTCTGTGCCCACCTTTTCGACTCAACGGTACTTCCTGCCCTAACGTATGTGTCAGAAACCTGGTCGCTGCAGGATGGGGATGAAATGGATGGATGAAAGAACAGGATGAAAGATCACTCAACGTAATCGAACGTGCAGTCGACAAAACGATGATTGGACTATCCCGCTCCACACAAGTAAAGGAAGGGATCCGAAGCTCCGAACTGCGTCAACGATGAGAAATCAAAGATGCCGTTCTGTATGCCAAAAGTCGAAGATAAGTTGGGGCGGACACGTAATGCGTAGGAATGACAACCGATGGACAAGCGCCGTTAGCGACTTAATTCCTCGCGATGTTAAATGTACTGCCTGAAGACCCCCGACTCGACGGTCAAAGTTCTTCACGAAAAGCCTGGAAGAAAAGTATGACGCTCAGCGAGTCTCTAGAGCGAGAAGAACTCTCTGGACTACTCCACGCGACAGGGAAAGGTGGAAGATTTACCGGCGCACGCTCGGGTCACTCCACAATCAACGGGACAGCATATGATAGAAGTGAACTAGTAACAAAAATATTTCGCCGTAGGACTCATCCAGGCGAATAAACTCTTCCAAAAGACGGTTTTCTTAGGATTACTAAGCATATTCCTTTGTCGGAGTTTGGTACATCTATGCCATGGAAGCTATTGAATGGTTGAATGTGGCGAAAGAAACAGCGGAGGGAAATGAGTCGTGTATAACTCATGCCGACTCTCTTGAGTTGCTACCGTTTTCTGCATTTTGTCAAAGTTAGCCAATATTCTTTTCCTTTTGATTATGAAATGCTTGGTGAAATTAACAATGCATAGATAGCTTATTTGATGCGGTCGTCGATCTCCTCATGAGCAGCACAGGGGTGATCTGGGGCTTACTACATCGACTTGGTCAGCTTGTTTCCTTAAATAGTTAACGTTGAGAATGATGTAAGAAACATTAGTGTTTGCTATTGAAATTCAGTTAGATGGACCAGATTGCTTTAGCTACCTACGGTTGCTTTAACGATTTCCGTCTCATTTCTTTTAAGATGCCCTCTGGAGACCGATGAAATTTGAGCAAAGCAGAACGATTTACTTGCGCAACAATTTACTGTTGTAACGTGGTTGTTCTCAATCGTATTGATTCATTTCCAAAGTCGACTTTGTTTGCGTGGTTGTTTTTTTTGAATAGCTGTTTGTCAATATAATTGGGGACGGACGGCTTATAGTCTATTAAGGATGTGCCGGTAAGCTGAGTATTGCCAACATCTGGGAGTTCTGGATGCTGTAGAGCGGTAATGCGTGCTAATTTTCCTCTGATTACCATCCATTTCGAGGGTAGCTGTTGTTCAGTGGGAACACGATTGCCCCAGCTGAACCTGCGAGAGGCTGACCATACATAATTTCGAAAAGTCACGAACGTCAAGGGGGGTTCGAATTGAAGTATGGATCTGGGATGGGAGTGTGTTTGTTATTAGGATGCAATACTTTCGAAAGCGTCGAATTCAGTGTGTTCATGGTTATATTAGCATTACTATCTTCTGCTCAAATCTAATCTTAATTTCTAATCTTTATTTCGTTTCATTTTTATTTTACACGAGCCAGCTCCATATTTACTGTGCGGATCCTAGCACTTCCTACATTTGATTCGTTTCCCCGCATCCATCATCTAGCAATTCTTCGAACTTTGGGCATGTGGGTTTGGCCACTGCTTGAGGATTGCCGTTCTTTCTATGAACGTCGTTGAGCGCTGGTCGTGTCGATTCTCCCTTGAGTTCTGGGACAGCCGGACTAGAGCCTTTCCACTTAGATTGCAAAGAGTGAACCTTTCCCAGACAAATCTAACACTTATTTCTCGATTCTCTGAAGGATGAAGGGCGTTGTGAGCTAGATGCGATGTCAAACTATCACCTTGGTCGTGGTGAATGACATCGTTACCATCGCTCTAGGCACACCTTTCCTATCGATTCTATCATAGCGATGAAGCAGGTCTCCTAGATGCACTTAATCTTTCTGACAACCTACATTGTTTGCGGTCTTTCCACATATCCATCATTCAAGGATGAGTCACACAATCGTGCTAGTCACATCAGACCCATGGAACTCACTCAAATTTGGTTTTTTTTTCCGAAAAATATTACTCATGATGTGTTTCATTGACGTACTAGCATTATTGTAATCAAGAAATCAGCAGTTTTTTGGTCATTCTTGCCGTGCGATATCTAAGAGTAGAATGACTATTCGTAAAGGATCAGGTCTTGAGTTACGACTTAACTCATTTCTTGTTAGCCAAAACGATAACTGTTCTACAGTTCATGAAGGCCATTTCATGCTTTGCTCCTTTTTTGTGCTTACAACCTAGGTGACTTATTCGTTGAAGCACCGAGCCACATCAAATTGTGTATGATCTCTGCGAAGAATCGAGATTAGGACGGCTAGCACGGACCAATTCGTTAACCGGGCCTTTACTCTCTGTAGAGAGAAGAGTCTACCAGTGAATCTCTTTGACATCAGCTTTTTCATTCAACAGTTCGTTGCCTTTTATGCAAAAATGAGCAAACTAAAGTGACGTCACATCATATATTCGTGTTTTGTCTGCAATTATGTCAATATTACTAGTTTTCATCTTCGATGAGGTGTAGCCACTCACTGCATTGGACAAGTTTTGTAGTGAATTGAAAGAGCTGTTAGACAAGTTTTTGTATAAACACATAAGATTTATATTGAGACATATCAGTAAAGTAACAGAAAAGTACTTTATGTGGAATCCTTTGATTAGAAGAAACAAGAATGACAAGTGTCTTCCTGACTTTTCTATGTAGCCAAACACTTTTTCTTTCAAATAAATTCACTCTCGATAGAAAAAATATTATCGTTTGGGAGGAAAAGGAGCTTGGAGTAGTATGAAATTGGTATGTCTATTCAACGATTGGGAAAGAATGCAAGCTGCAAAAGATCCTTACGGAAGGATCTTCCACTATTCGGCATGAGAAGAATTTTGATAACATTTTAGCAAGGCATTCTCGACAGTAGTTCCTGGAGTCTCAGCAACCCGTGCTTCACTTTTATGATTGTGCAACAGACGCAGATTACTACCATTTGGTCTTCGGTTGCCGAAATTGTTCATGGACACAACACTTCGGTTCCTTCGCTGTCAAGAAGCTGTTCATTTGTGTCAGCCAAACGGTCGAGAATGATATAACACGTGGAATCTCAACCAAGCTTTCCTTTCATCATTCCATCGTTAAATATTTATACACGAACCATCTGCAGTATCTGATTGCCACTTTAAAATTTTGTCTTTGTGGATCTCGTCAACGTCGTTCGGTGCTGGTCGAGCCGACTTTCCCAAAATCCATCGAGGTAACCCCGCTTGAGGGTTGAAGGATTTTGACCACGACCATTAGGGTGCTGCTCTGAAACGGAGGAAGCCTTCCCCGGAGTAGTTTGGTACCAATGTGCCGACGCTAGTACGGCCTATTTCGCCTTTGGGGTAGTCGGATATAGAATAATAACCGAGAAATCACTATTAAAAAAATATTTCCTTCTTTGGTAAGTTTACTGCGATATTTGCGCTTATAAAAGATGCACGATAAAAGTTACTACATTAGCCAACCTGGAAAGCGCAGTTTTCATTGCTCTAAAAATGTCGGCATGCATTCAACTCCATTAACCATCATAACGTGATTGAATATGTATTCGGGTTGTATAATTACTTGCATTGGCCTATTCATGTGTCAAGTCAGTGTTTTTATTCTTCTAGATTCCAACATTTGTTGTTCATCTTTCATGAACAGCACACGGGTGGTCCAAAGACAAGGCTCTGAGGAAGGCGAAGTCGCCGAAACTCCAGCATTGTTGAACAAGTATAGCAACAACAAGAAGAACATCTATGCCAACCTCGCGTTGGTGAAAAGGGCAGTTCGTAAGAACATGTATACAGACATACCAATTGCTTGTTCAATTTGTCTTCTCCGAAAGAACGGAAAGCTTGGCTAGCCAGGGGTTGCGGATCGAACCAACTAGCACGTGTGTCGCAGAGCATTTCTACGGCGTATCTATACTTCTTGGGTGTAAATAAAATTGTTAAAGTGTCAAAATGTAATAAGGTCTTGGGTAGTGTGCTGGTAGTGATGCCCTTCAATATGCCCAAGAACCCAGCTCAACCCTAGCATTTGATCAATCAAGTCCTCAATCCACCCGGCGTTTTGAAATTGTGCCAGACCTGTCTGAGATCAGCGTGCTCGTTCTAGTACACAAAAAGTTAGCGAATGCCTTTGGGAAAGACGTAGAATCGTTCTATCATAACTATCTGAGGATCAGAGAGAGAATAGACTCCAAAAGCTATTTTATTTCTTTATTTACGCACAAGCTGACGTTTCGGCGGATTTCGCCTTCCTCAGAGCCTGAAAGGGTCAAATTGAAAGCAATCCACTCGGCCAAACACCTCCATAACCAAACAGTGAAAACGCTAAACCAAGATTTCAATCACATTTAGCATGGCTCTGCACACTCACCGCTTTCTATGAGTCTTCCACTGAGTATGTCGCGTGAAGACCGACCGCACAGAATAGAAAGCCGCACAGAACACCGTGGACGGGCCAACAGTTAGAATAACGTGGTTAATAAGCCTAATACTTACTCAGTTGTTGCGCTCTAGAGTTTTGCGCGCTTGTGTTCTCGATTCTTGCACGAGGATCGTAACCCTTACTTCAAAATCTTCTCCGTTATGTTTCTGCGTGCTATGCGTACCTAGTGGAGTACTTAGCTTACGTTTGCCGACTAGGTGTTCTTTTATACGTACGCAGAGTGGCCTACCCGTTTCGCCAACGTATTCGTCCCCGCACGCTTTACAAGAGATCAAATAGACTGTACCCGAACTCATGCAGTCACCGTCTCTACCATTGGGGCAAATTGTGCAATTTTGCGTTGCACATAGACGGTCGTATAGGCGGTTACGGTCGGTTACCGAAGTGGATATAGGTAGTTTTTATAGAACACTTTGCTTCCCTTGGCTCTACTGATTTGTTCACTCTATAAACAATGTGCTCTTTTAAGAAAAGACATTACGCTTCCATGTGAATTCTGTGCGGTCGGTCTTCACGCGACATACTCAGTGGAAGACTCATAGAAAGCGGTGAGTGTGCAGAGCCATGCTAAATGTGATTGAAATCTTGGTTTAGCGTTTTCTCTGTTTGGTTATGGAGGTGTTTGGCCGAGTGGATTGCTGTCAGCTTGACCCTTCCAGGCTCTGAGGAAGACGAAATCCGCCGAAACGTCAGCTTGTGCGTAAATAAAGAAATAAAATAGCACCTCGTGCTTGCTGAACAGAAGTAGAAAGATATATTCAATCAATGCCGAGGTTAATAGAAAGTCGGACTTGGGAGACTCCAAAAGCATTCAACGACATTCATGAAGAAGACCACACATCCTAAAACTATTTCAGAATCTATAAGGAAATCCGAAAATCTTGGTGGAAAATGAATACCATGAAACGAATTGAATGCAAGAAATAATGGAATCCTCGCAATATTTGATACCGACTGATGAAAAACAAATTTAAAAAGTTTGCAATAAAATGACGTAACTGTAATTCTTTTTAAGGCCAGAAGCTTTGGCTTCAAATATATTCGGAAGCTAGGATATATCTGGAATGTTGCAGAGAGGAGAGAAGTGGATACATCAGTACATGTGTTGTAATAGACTATAGCACATATCACAATCTTTTAAGAAAAGTTCTACAGATTCCCACGACCGACTTTCTATTAACCTCGGCATTGATCAAGTAATTTTTTATATTCTTGTTGAGCAAACAAAATTCTACAGATTGATTTGAAAATTAACTGCATATTTCAACTTGACGAGACAAAAATTAGAAATGTGGTCTTGGTTAGTCGAGATTCTTGATCTTTTGTAAAACCTTAAGTCTCCTAATAGCTCGTACATAATGCTGAGATATTTGCAAAACTCCGGGAACCGCAGGTGTATGCGGCGGGGAACGAACGCGCGCTATTGTCCTTACCGCGCAGTAGCGCACTTCACGACCACACCATCCGGGTGCTTCGTTTTGCCTGTCTCTCAGCTTGTTCTATCGATCTTTTGCCATCAGCAATCACCCGTCAACGGGATTGATCTGGAGAGCCCAAATCGGCATTGAACCCAGTTAAGCTGAGGCCTAGTTATAATTACAATCTTAACCCTTTTATTTACTGCCTTTTTCTTTTTAAAGGCAGGGTATGTTGCGAAATATAGCTTTAGGAGAAAAAGGTTGAAGTCAAAATGAACGTCGACGAACATCAATAGAGATCACTCCAAACACTTTCAGGAGAACTACATATTATCCAGATCTGCACAGAAAGTAATTGTGAGTGCATATTTGTTTAATTTCAGCCGAAAGCCACTTTTCTGGATGTCGCGCGAGCATGGACTCGTGAGTTTCTGAAATATTAAATCTAAGCGCATTTAATTGTGTATATAATAAGTGCCACACTTACGATTTTTTTGAGCATGGGTGTCTAGCGGATGTGACAACATTGCTTCCTTTATTTCGGCAGTCACTCTATTGGAACAAAATAAGGACGAGTCTGCAAATAACAACGCCGCAATTGGTTCTGTCTGTGCTGTAGAACAGCTCCCCGTAAAAGTAGAACACTATAACTTCTTCAACCCGCGTTGATCAATCCCTGAGGGATGCGCCATGCATTCGACATCATTAAGCGTCGTTTGGAGGTGATTACATTCATATCTGGCCTTTACAATGACTCGCGGTGGCTTACCGTTGTATCGACCCAGTGCCGCTATCCTCCCAAACAAGTCTGGTACCAATTTGCCTATACCGTAGGGATGGAAAGCATGGTAAACCATGGGCGCGAGGATCGATTCCACGTGTGTGTTGCAGTGCGCCTTCGACCACTGCGTCACACGCGCTCTTCAAACAACTATGCCTAATGTAAATTTTGTTAATTGAAAGGAGAAGCATTGTGATCCTGCATTCTTACTGCGAAGAACAAATTCCAATTCCCCAATCGTCATGAATCTAATTTTTTCCATCCGTCACTAAGGCGTGTACTTCCGTCGAAGTAGCGACGAAATCGAAAATTCGTTGGCAGTCATTAGAAGCTTCCACCGTCACAAATAAGATAATTAAAAACGAAGCGTTAAAGCTCGTAGAATTGGAAGAATCGTTTTTCCTTACTGAGCACAGTGGATTCCCATGTTCAGCGATAACTAAGTTCTTTATACACCACAATCATAGGTGGCCAATTTAATGCATCAAATATCAAGTGGATCTTCATCCTATTATTCTCAGTGGACTTATGATTGCACATAAATGGATTTCCGAAGTATGACGTTGGTTCTCCTTAAGGATTCAGTGTGGCCAAAGAAAATACAGTATGGAAGAAAGAAGAGACCTAAGCGAACCTTAACTAGTCATACTACAGCCATTACATATCGCATACTCTCTACGATTTTCTCCTTAATCAATAATGTTCCTACCATAAATGCTGTACCGTACGTCGGCTAAAGAAGTGCCATTCTCTGCGCTTGACAGTTTAAAGGAAATCGCCTTTAATACGAGTTTTTCTTCCTGACTGAGTCCTGTGCTGAAGGATTTCCTTCGGTGAGTAGCGTGGTAACATTTTAGACGAGGCTCTTCAAATTCTTCTTTTTTTGTTCTCATTTTCCTTAGTGACCAATCTAAAAGCAATACCTTAAAGCAAAAACATTTCTCTATATGATATTTTTAGTGTAAAATTTACCGAAATATTTTACACAATACCTGTTTTATTCAATTCCGATGATAACGTATATTGCTGGGAGCAATTAAACCAATTTCAAAATTGGCGGCAACCAGTGCGTAGTGTTCATTCCAGAAATCAAACCGGTGAACTATCAGAGTATCAGTTAACGTTTACCTTCTATGTATGGCATGAAATGGAGCACGCCAAGAAACCAGACGAATGCAATCATAAAGATGGTATTCCTTTGGCTTAAGAAGTTTCGGCTCAAATGGTCGAGAAATGACAACCAATCTGTAATTTTAATATCTCAAATAGAATTTGCAAAACAAGCTAGAATTTTGAAAAAAAGATCAGATTACGCATAAGCGACGAGGACGAGATCAAACTGGATGGTTCTCTGATTACAGAGACCACTTCGTACGTGTTCCTTGGGCGTTCAATGAACGTGGAGAACAACATGATCAAACAGAAGGAAGAGTGCAAGATGGGCAGCATTCGGACCTCTCATAGATGCCATCGACCTACTAACGGACCCAAAACTCCGTGCTCACCTTCCCGAATTGACGGTTCTTCCAGAACTCCGCTACGCAACGGGGACGCGTGCTGATCCTTCAACCACTTGAAGAAAAACGCACGTTACCTACGGAGCTCTTGAACCATGTCTTGAAGTTTAACTATCATATACAATATTTGTTCGAATGGGAAGCTCTAACCTCTGAAATTTTTACCGTCTCTGGGTCTAGAAGGACACAGATCGATAGCTAAACGTAAATAGACTGGTAATTTACCGAGAAGAATTCGAGATACCATCAGGTACAATGGGTAAAACACGGGAGTAGGACCTTGCTGTTAGATAACTGAGCAGAAGTCAAATGAAAGCTTAAGCACCTTGAGGTTTTCTAAGGATCACAATCGAGAGTTTCCCACATTCTGCTCCTTGGCTGTGATAGTTTTTAGTTCTACCAGATAAGGATTTATTCTCTTACTAAAATATGACGGGAATAGAAGAAAACTTTAAAGTACTCTCTCTTTCTCGAACTCTTTCGTGGCGAACACCTTCAGCATTATTGCAGTAGTTGATGAGAGAGCTGAAGAATCAAATTTTTACATGTACTTAAAAATTGTTCGCGTACATCTTTTATTAGAATTAATTATTCTCATAATATCTACCTTCTTCTTTTTGTTTTTGAAACATCGACGCCTGTACTACCCTCAGTAAACACGGAAACTATTGAATCTTCGGTTTTTTTCCAAGTTCCCTGTATTTTCCTACAAGCGACACGTTTGATTCGGGCTTGTTCATATCCCATACTAAAATGTTGGTGTATCAACCTTCGTTTGAGTTTACTGTACTGCTGGTCCTATTCATTAACAAAGAGTTCATGTTATGTATGATCATCTATTTGGCCCACCATTACCTCGCAACTTTTCAGCTGGCAGAAAACTAACACATGAAGGTAAACAGAGACGAGCATAGGTCCATCAAACAAAGAGAATAAATAACTCAATCAGAAAAGTTAGCGAGCACAGTATAAGCGAAATTATATTCCATCCACGGTGCGAGAAATCGTACATTCTTACATTAGTCAATGGGAACAGTTTTTAGATTCTGCACCGCTTTTTATTGAATTTGGCATACACAGCAACCTCATGGACCGGTGCACACAATTAGTCGGGGAATCCACTCCCATCGCAGAAATCTTTATCGTTTTGGAGGAATTAGAATCGTAAGGAAGCAAATTTTCCTCGATTTCCCTCGATTCTATAGAAGCGACCAATTCTTAGTGGTGATGACGTGATGAGAATGTCACCACCTGGCTTTTCTTCATTCTAGGAAAGACACACTCGATTAGCATTCAAGTTGTTAATGAGGGAAGGTAACGGACCACCAATTTTCGACCGAAATCACATACAAGCTCGAATACCTCCTCGGCTAATGGTCACAGTGGGACATACATTATTAGAAAATACATGTTAGAACGAAAGCTAAAATTTCCAAAACATTGGGAAAGAGGTCCTTAAGGTTTCTAAGTATTTACCCAGTGTTCTGTATTCAATTCAAGCAGCTATTTCTCTTACAACATTTGTTGCTATTTTTTCTAATTACCACTCCACTCACCATCACGTGTTTCGTAATATGCGGATCGCAAATCGTTTTGCGTTCTATTCGTTTCCTCCCTCCATCTATAAATGTTGCCGAACTTTTTCTTTACGAATGGCTTCGAATACTAATTGAGAACTACCGCCTTCTCCATGTATATTGTCGAATACTGGCCGGCTCAGTTGTCAATGGATCGGGATATGACCGCACTACGGTGCACCCCCATAGATCAGAGGGAGTCAGTTTATCCTAGATAAGCCAGATACCAATATTCTAACGACCAGAGGTTTCGTGCGCTCGGAGCGGTGTTAAACGGCGGGCTGGGTAGGTTGCACCGTTCGCGTAATGAATGATATTAGTGCCACACGGGCCATTCGCTGCGTTATAACACTTATACAAAATTTTTTAATATCTTTCGTCAGTGGTTTGCTTTATCGTGGAAGGACGGGGTTTCTAGTGCCGAACACTTGAACTAAACGTTCTTTCATCCCCAGCTTGATCTCCAAATCTGAAAAGGGATTCGAAGATTCCATAAGGAAGCCTAGCTAAAAATAATGCAATGCCACCAACCACTCGAATCTTGGGAAAGACATCATTCCAGCTGGCAAGCGATGGCGTTCTAGAAAGCTCTAATACGACATTTAGGAGCGGTTCAGAAGGAATTCTGTACGACCACCAAACTATTACTCAAGTGGAAAATCTAATCGACCTTTCAAGAATCTTTGTGATTTGCCCCGATTGTCAGGCGTATTTGATTACAGAAGTAGATGTTCAGGTACCCTGCTGTTTAGTCTTCATACTTCTATCTCGTTAGCATTACAGGCGCACCCACAATAATTATTATCATTATAGTATTAAATACATGAAAATATGTGGTTCAAACCTGTTTATAGAAGATATAATGTGCGAATAGATGCTCACATCCCAAATAGCCACCATAAGACCACCAATAAGTTTTGCAATAAATGATGCACTCGAGAAGTCGGATTGCCTAAACGTAATGAACTGACAGACGATTTGACAAATATTTTCCAACGTGATTTCCATCTGGCTGTCTTTTTAAGAAAATGGAAGAGTCTCATGTGTAAAGACGATAACGAGAATAAGAAAATAAGTGAATGGTGAGAAATTTTCTCATGTTCTATGAAAAACACTTATCTTGAATCTATATTCAAGCGTCTTTACTACACTCACGTTTTTCTCAAAATTCTCCATCACTTGTTTCTCGAATAGCTTGCGAGAGCATGAAAGTAAGAGAAAACTCACAGAATGATCATTGGAGTTCAGTAGAACAAGAAAAATGTAAGAGCTATGAATTTTGCAACTGAATGAGAAAAGCAGAGCTGCTGGAACGACTTCACCATCCTTCCGCCTTTGATGAGTATAGCCATTGCAATGCCGTTACTAAGTAGGCCTAACATACCAAGCTGAAAACGAAGGAATGTGCATTAAAAATGCAGGAAGACACAGAACGCCAGGTTTGAACTGAAAATAGTTCAAACCACTGTCATGGTTATTTCGAGTGACACTTCACCCATGTTAACAATTCTGCGCACCTCTCACAGAGCGCTTGATCGATGTCTCCGGATATTTAACCGGCACTTATCAGCTCTAGCTAGAATGCACATTTCAGATTTTCGAAACTCTTCGGGATGCAGGAGAACCTACTTCAGTAGGTAGATACAGATGGGCCGGCCACACAATTAGAAAAACAGATGACAGATCCATGGAAAGAACAGTGCAGTGGAACCCAAGAGAATGCAAACGTCCACTTGGAAGACCACCCGAACGATGGTCGGACGTGCTCGTGGCTAATGTTAACCATCCGCGCTTACAAATAGCAGCGACTTCGGAATTTTGGAATGGGCCTCGCGGATGAGTGGTCACAATGTTCGAAACCAACCACTGCCATGCACTTCAATTACGTGAGAAGGAAAAGAGCTGAAAATATGCTGAGGCCCGCCGCACTAGTTAAAATAGGCCGTCCAAGTACCGGGGTAAGTATGTGCTTAATCACTTATTAGATTCCGTTACATTCGCTTCCCATTCAGTTCCACTATATTCTCCACGAGACGTCCTCAGGTTGTATTCAACCGCTCGCGCTTGTGAAGGGGAAAGAAATCTCGCCATTTTGTAACTAGTTTTCTTAAAGCATTACCACAGGTGTTGGCACTGGACTGTCTTCGGTTAGAGATCCAGACGTTTCAAACTCCTTTCTAAGCTGACATCTGCACAGGAAAAAAAATAGGATATCCGAACAGTGACCTTTTGTTTTTCTTCCACACGTTTCAAAATTAAAATTAGCCACTATTAGTCTTCTTGCTCAACGATTTCAACGGGGTATATCTCGTTAAAAAAGAAAATAGCAAAACAGTGTCTGATCTGGGATGAGTAATTGTAGATTCTTCCCTATAACGTTCTTTGACCAGTTTTTCATCTTTACTTTACGTTTAGATAGCTATAAAACACATCATTTCAAGTCGCTTGCTAAGAAGCTGATCTTTTGATAGCTGAACGACTTTAGGACTAGATCGCTTAACAGCCTTTCGGAAGAAAGGCTTTGCTCTATTGTCTTAAGAATGCAAATATACTCTCCCAACGGTTCACCGCCCCATCGGGGTTGAGAGGCGTTCCTGGGTGTCGAACTGCGATGTACAGCGGGGGATTCGTTCCCCAGGCAGGGTCTCCCAAGTTGAGAAGGAGTTTGGCGTTTTCATCAGGAAGCCTAGCTAAGAGTAAACCAAAACCTGGATCCACCACCGTTCTGGTAACAGAGTTGCGTAGTTGCAAATCTCCCTCTGATCCACAGGAGCTACAACTGCCTGTGGTGGTGAAGACCTGGGGCAGGCCTTGGCCAGGCTGACCTCGGGATTCCAGAGAACCACGGTTAACCAGAAAATCTCCGGAAAATGCACATTATGTTGGGGTCCGCACAATAAGTGAGGACAGGCCGTTCAAATATCGAGTATCAAGTATCAAGTAAGTATACAAATAAACTCTTAAAAACAACTCTTTAACTTTAAACTTGTTTGGAACACATTCAGAATCGACCGTTTTTTTTCAATTCAAGAAGTCAACGGAGTCAATGTACGGAATAGTTATCACACTCTCGTAAAGTGACCCTACTTGCATGGATCAATTTTAACATTTCGTCTGCTCGCATTTATGTGTGTGGGTGTGCCTTTGTATTTATATGATTTGTATCTTACGGGAAAAAAACCTAAAATCAAGCTCAAAGTGCACCCGACATGATGCGAAGTGCGTTCAACAAAACGCTGAGTGGGTGCTTTGAAAGTGCTGATAAAGCGCCTACGATCATTGCGATCATTCCTTGCCATAATCGCTAAGCCCACTAGACATCTAATTTTAGGTTCGAGTTAGGTTAGAAACATCAACTTTGACCTCACCTGGCTGAAGAAGACGATGACACACAGCAGTCTAAACGCCTTTTATTTCAGTGAAAATGTTTATTTAATCTCCTCATTAATGAAAACTTGTGTGAAGACTATTATCTACCTCGTAGATAATATTTTCTTTTAAAGGCTGGCGGCATAGTATATTTAAGATATGGTCATAAGCACTGCTGCACTTCTTGATCCATTCAGACGCAATTTTATCGTCTCCCTATAGAAGAGTCTACAATATCAGCGGAAAGTGACGCTGGCCTTATTACAAAACATCTGCCCTTTTTTCAAAGTTCCTCATTCCCGATGTTTTCATTGCGCAGGTGATGTATAACTGGAATAATTTTCTTGTTCTCCAATCTTTATTGTCCATAAACAACGATAAGTTAGGTATGTTATGTGACGTAATAGTTAGTAAAGCGCTGAAACACACACGAGGTCGTTGGGTAGAGCCCGCACCCTAAACATGCCAAGTCGCCTATCACTGCGGGATCCGTAAATCGTTGCTTCATTGGGCTCCCAAAACTCATTATATAGGCTTACATGCATTCATTTATCTTTAGAATGCTTTATATTATGAAATGTATAGCGTATTTCCAGGATAGTGATCAACAGCAAATGCTTTATCCATTACGCTCTTTGTAAAGTTAAGCCTCATCCCTTAACCTTCCATCGTAACCTGGCCGCAGTTATCGGTTATAATGTGCATTAAAGCTTGTCTTCCCTACAAATGTCTAATCAATCAAAAATGGGATTCACTTACATATTCAATCGCATATTGGCGAAATAGGCACTCAACTTTTCCTCTATGATGCTACAATTGCAGTCGAATGCATGGTGCATGCCTGATGGAACGGTCCACTCTAACCGCAAGCTTTATCCTTCATTCATCATTCACTCATACAGAGATGGGTCAAGCTCTCTCATAATTCTGTGGTGATGTTCTCATGAGCCAAATTATTGAGAAAAGAGCATTGTGGCAATGCATCGAACCAATTATGAATTTTTATTGAGTGAAATGCATGGCACACAAAGAAATTAACGCACTTTCATGTCGTATCTTCCTAAGTATTTGAAAGCAGTTCGAGGTTCTACTATGGAATAAGCACAAGTCCGCAATAGCATCAAGAGCTAAAGAAACAACTCCCCTATTCATGCATGAGCATCTGTTTCTACCGACGACTTAAACACCACGATTCGACACCGGGAAAACTTCGGTAGAGCCTGGACTTAGTAACTATTCACCCAAAACAGCATATTTTCTGTATGACTTCTTGTTTCTATGCTAATTGTGTCAACTTTTAACTAGATTTATCTTTGCCTCGTGTTGCTTAATAATCTTGGCTTTAATTTCCTTCTAAAGATTCTCATGCCAATACGATGAACTTTCTTTGTGAGCCTTTCTAATGCAGTAGAATGAACTTTTCCGAATTCTAAACAAACTTTGTCGCTAGCGTCTTTGTGCGTGCGGGGCGTTTGTGTACTGGCTTGTTTAAAGCTTTCCCATTGTAGCACCAATGGAAAAAGTTATTTGTAAGGGCTGTCCTTCTTTATCTAATGCGGCCGTCCGCGTATACTTTCTGGGAAACTCAGAAGCTCCGCCAAACATTTTCTATTCAAGAATGCAGTCTTAAGGGGTTCCATCCCATCTCTTCGTTTTTTACATCTTTGCAACCACCATGTCGATCTTGTTGCTTTACCTCATGTAAAATTTTCTCATCCTGAAACTCTACCTTCACATAATCGCAATTGCACCCGATCGAAATCACTGTTTTAATAGTCACCAATATATTTAAGATAGTTCTTTCTGCTTTTGTTCAGCAAACACTTTGCTACTTTATTCCTTTATTCACATACAAGCTGATGTTTCGGCGGATTTCGCCTTCCTCAGAGCCTGGAAGGGTCAAGTTGACTGCAATCTACACGGCGGCCGAACACCATAACAAAACAGAGAAAATGCTGAACCAAAATTTCAATCGCATTGAACACAGAATAGTTTCTTTGCACAGTCACCGTTTTCTATGAGTCTTCCACTAAATATGTCACGCAAGCGGAGAGCAGCCGCACAGAGTTGACACGGAATCGTATTGTGTCCATCTCATCATTTCTCCCTGCGGTTCATTTTCGCATTCTTGGAATTAATCCAGAATGCCTCTAGAGTTTTGCGCGCTTGTGTTCTCGATTCCTGCGCGAGGATCGTAACCCCTACTTCAAAATCTTCCCCATTATGTCTCTGCGTCCTATGCGTGCCTAGTAGAGTATTTGGTTTACGTTTGCCGACTAGGTGTTCCTTTATACGTACGCAGAGTGGTCGACCCGTTTCGCCAACGTATTCGTCCCCGCACGCTTTACAAGAAATCAAATAGACGAACTAGCTGGCGTCTTAGACTACTTGGTGGTATTTCGATTATCGTTACCGAATTCTCTAGATTGGCCCTTCTTAAACAGCGCTTTATAGCTGCACTTACTTCATTTGAAATGAAGGGCAGTACAAACGGGACCTTGTTGTCGCTAGAGTTATCGTCGGGGTACCTGTGGTTTCCTCTACACCTATCTCGAGCTACGGTTTCGAAGCCGTTAAAAATGGCTGTTTGTCGCGCCAAGTTCAAGGACTCCTCTCTCTACTGTCTTCCTGTGCACACGCTGGTAGCTGTTCGATACATGTTTCTCACAAGCGCCCTTTTCGTGTGCGAGGGGTGAGAGGAGAGGTAATGAACCAGGATATACTTGGCTTTCGATACCACTTCGTAATATAGCCGTTTTCCGATAGGTTAATTTGCACATTCAGAAATGGAAGCCGGTTTTCTTTTGGTTTCTCTCTGGTGAATTTAATATACTCTGACTGTTCGTTCAACAACTCGAAACATCTGTCAATTTCTTCTTGTGTTGAACAAATGACCAAGCAGTCATCTATATATCTACAGTAGAGTAACGGACCGAGGTCGATTACCGGCGCTTCCACCTTAGACATGAATTCAATTGCAAGGCTTAGTGCTAGTCGTTGTCCCATTGCCAGCCCTCTCATTTGTGCCTAATACCTCATGGACCATCTGAAGATTGAGCAGTTTAGGCACTCCTTTAAGAGTGTCATCAACTGCTGAATCGAGAAGCCGTACATGTTTATTGCTCCTTCGTGTTGTGGCTTGCATAGAGGAGTCATTCGACACGTTCGTATAGAGGGCAGTGACGTCGAAGGACTCCACCACGTAGGCGATGTTGGGTCGCACGTTACGTAGACGATCCAGAAGATCCATAACGATCGTAGATCGAGCTGGAATGTACTTCAACAACTGAGTAAGTATTAGGGTTATTAACCACGCTATTCTAACTGTTGGCACGTCCACGGTGTTCTGNTACCGGCGCTTCCACCTTAGACATGAATTCAATTGCAAGGCTTAGTGCTAGTCGTTGTCCCATTGCCAGCCCTCTCATTTGTGCCTAATACCTCATGGACCATCTGAAGATTGAGCAGTTTAGGCACTCCTTTAAGAGTGTCATCAACTGCTGAATCGAGAAGCCGTACATGTTTATTGCTCCTTCGTGTTGTGGCTTGCATAGAGGAGTCATTCGACACGTTCGTATAGAGGGCAGTGACGTCGAAGGACTCCACCACGTAGGCGATGTTGGGTCGCACGTTACGTAGACGATCCAGAAGATCCATAACGATCGTAGATCGAGCTGGAATGTACTTCAACAACTGAGTAAGTATTAGGGTTATTAACCACGTTGTTCTATCCGTTGGCTCTTCCACGCAGCTAATGATAGGTCTAACCTTAAATAACGATGGATCGGTAGACGCGAGATCATCGCTGGATACTAACTTATGGGTTCTGATAAGTAAGTACAGGACGCAATATTACATTTAAGATATTGCAACTTCAAATGTGCCATCTACTATGTTAGATTCATCGAACTCTTATTACAAGTTAAAGCTATTACAACTTCATATATGTCTTCTGTTATGCTCTTCTACCGTCACTAATGTGTAGCATGTGACACTCGTATCCCACTAGCCTTTGGCAAAAAAGCTATTTTCTTATCCTGGTAGCCTCTCACTCACAATCTTGTCATCGCTTGTTAACTCAGTTATCGTCTTGTGGCTGGTAATCTTTTGGTGTTGTCATATCAGTATCCTTTTATATTATTGTTGTTATAAAAGGTTTAATTAGTTAAGTTGAAATTTTTGCTTTGTCGCAGTGATAAAAGTCGCTTGTGGCAAATTCATACGAAGACGAGCATTCTGTTTCGAGCTGACGATTATTCGGTTCTGACAGCTGGATCGAGGAACACTATACCGCTGAGCTAGTCACTATACTCAAATTAAAAGCCGTGAATTGGGAGGAAATGAGCAGGATGATTAATTACCAGCTTCCATAGTGACAACTAACTGCATCGGTGGAAATACAGAACATCAGAAGCCCTTCTCTCTATGTTTAACGTGAGAGGACGAAGAACAGAATGCCATAAGAATAAGGTATCAAACTCCCAAAGACATTATAGATAAGAATTTGCTTATTTTCTTGTGAAAATGGTCGTTGTTGACAATACCAATGAGAATTGCAATCGACTCATCTAACAATATCACGACAATGGTGGGAAAGCTGAGGGTTTGAAAGCACAGGAGCTTAGGTTCTATCGATCAAAAACAAGACTTTAAGTGGAGTAAGAGCAAGAGTATAGTTTGAAGTTGTAAACATTAAAAAGAAAACGCCTTCAGTGCTCCGAAGACATTTCCATTTTGGTCACGATAATACCAGATCTGAAAATTTGGAAAATCTATCACCAGTAAATCGAAACACACTTTCTGTGTTCTTTACATGAGTCACAAGCAGGGTTTTAGTTAGTGAAAAACTAGAGATAGCACGTAGTTGCACAAGAAAGTTAACCTGCACGGCATCGGCAACTATTAGTCAACCTGCCTACTCTTTATCCTATACAAGTGTTTTACTGGTGTCATAGAACATAACAATACATTGGAGAATGGCAAGATTTGCCAACAGGCAAGGTCCAGAATGGTGCCCAACTTTGCGAATCATCCGACTCCGCACTGTTGCAAAACGCAGTGAAACTCGACTCAGTTGAAGCTGATTTCGCCATGGGTTTCGCTGATTAAAACAGGAAGATTTCTCATGGGCTGCGTAGCATCTTTACAGCAAGGCTCCATTTCAAAACAGCATTGTTATCGATGTGAAGAAAAGGTTTGGACAATGTGATCGTAGAAGCACATCAAAATTACTCAGTTTCTCTCGAGTACATCGTATGAGTAAAGTGAGCGCAAAGGGCGCTAGCCAGTGACAACGCCATTTCTGTACTATTTATCTCAACACTCTTAACATATTAAGAATTAATCATTTAAGGAGAATGCTAGTCAATTAAGGCGACACGGGGAGGAAAAGAATACTTTTTGTAGAACTTGAACAAAACACGAAAGCGATCCGTTAAAGAACACGAATAAAATCCTAAAATCGCCAACAGCATGAAGATTTTTGAAAATGGGCATTTTTTCAGCTTTCGTGACGTCGTTGTACAGCACAGGTTTACTTGAACACAAGAACATCTAAACGCAACAGTAGCCGACATTTCGGCGGCATTACCTTCTTTAGAGCCTTCTTCAGAACCAGAAACCTCAGCTACTTTTGTGTTGCGAATATTTATGTGTTAAAGTAAAAGTGTGCTGAGATCTCTGCGATTGCTGAAGAAGAAAGCGACACATCATAATGGCACTATTTGAATATGGTTACAAAGTGATGTTCAGGGAAATTACGATCAATCGTTGCAATAAAAAGACCAATAAAGCCCGAATAGAAATGGTCCATTGGTGGTCGGTGAAGGTCAGGAATGAGCATCACAAAATGGACAGTTGTGAGCACCTGCCACCCAGACCATAAATCATTGCCCAACTCCATGTATGCTAGTAGGCGGAGCTCGGTGAAGGCACTTCTGATATAATTAGAAGCTGCAGGTCAAGCTTCCACTTGTTCTTTTAATGAACTCATGAGGAAGAACCGTAAACTACTACTGAAAAACTGTTGAAATCATCGAAGAACTAATTAAAAGAGCGCTTCAACATATCTATATATATGTTCTTAGGAGCGTCCTTTGTTGAGCTGACTCGCAACAGCACGGTTTTGAGGAAGGCAAAATCGCCGAAACGTCAGTCATCGAACAACCGAAACAACAACAGCAACAATAATAACAGCAACAGCAGCAACAACAACAACTTCTACCAACCTCGCGTCAGGTCAATACAAGGGGAGTGTGTAAGAACATATATATATATATATATATATATATATAAATATAAACATATATGGATTACAACCACAACGTTGCTGAGATATTTGCAAAACTCTGGACCGCAGGTGTCTATGGTGGGGAACGAACGCGCTATTGTCCTTTCCGGGGAGTAACGCGTTCACCACCACACCATGCGGGTCCTTCGTTTCGTCTCTCAGTTATTTCTATCGATCTTTGCCACAGCAATCATAGTAGGCAGAAAATAAAAAGGTATAACATTGTGATTTCAACTACAGCCGCAGCTTAACTGGGTTCTATGCCTATTTGGGCGCCCCAGATCAATCCCGCTGACGGGTGATTGCTGTGGCAAAGATCGATGGAAATAGCTGAGACAGGCGAAACAAAGGACCCGCATGGTGTGGTGGTGAACGCGTTACTCCCCGGAAAGGACAATAGCGCGTTCGTTCCCCACCATAGACACCTGCGGTCCAGAGTTTTGCAAATATCTCAGCAATGTTGTGGCTGTATTTCGCTTAGTACCCTGCCGCGAAATCATAGTAGGCGGAAAATAAAAAGGTATAACATTGTGATATATGGATTATTTATGTCGAGGTTTATAAAAAATGTTCCGAAGATTTTTTGGCAATCGTGTTTGAAATAATAGCCTTTATGCTTTATAAAAAAAATCGAAAATCATGCCAACTGATTCTCATAATAGTTACGTTTCAGCTCCCAACTGTTTCTATCTGCGAGCAGCCAAGCTAGATAAAAAGAATTCTATATACAGTCCAGAAAGTTTTACTGAATAATTCTCACGTGGTAAATGAAATACAGGACTTATCAATTGCTCATCATATTTAAAATTAATACACAACGGAAAAAGCTATCATATACCATATTCGTCGTATGGCGTAGTCGCTTCGAAAAGTGGTTCCTCCGAGGTTTTTTACACTTTTTTAGAGGTGGATTCATCTATAACTAGCTTATGCACACTCACAAACGTGTTTTCCTGAATGAGGATTGCGTTCTAAGACGAATCAACATAGCCAGAAACCTAATTAAGAAGTGATCGAGAAAATAGAAAGAAGAGACAAGCACATCAGTTCACCTGGAACACTAGCGCCCATCAGATGTCACCGTGCGAAAAACATGTTAAATAAGTGATCTAATACGAAAAGTCGAAGTTGTCGTAGTACACTAAGTAGAGTGAAATAAAGAAATAACTCTAGCACTCTTGAATAGAGACATTAACTAGTAGTCCTTTAGGTCGTTCGATGAAGAACTTCGTTAATGGTATAACGTAACAGATGACGAAAGATTTAGAGTACAGCAATAACGTCAAAATAACACTTAAAAGTCACAATGAAGAAATATGAGTTGCTGGAACACATGATGAAATTCCAAGAATGCCGATTCTTATAAAAAGGACAGAGAAAAAGTATTAATGAGAACTTATAAACTGATCTTCTTAAGGTGACGCGAGGTTGGTACAGATCTTCGTTGTCGTTGTCGTTGTTCTTGATGTTATTGATCGATTTATCCAAAACGCCTCAAGAGTTTTGCACGTTGATGTTTTTGATTCCTGCACTAGGATCCGCACATTCACTTCGAAATCATCCCCGTTGTGCTTTTGTGCCCTATGCGTACCTAGAGGGGTGTTTAAACGGATTTTAGCTTTTCCATCTAGATGTTCTTTTATGCGAACACAAAGTGGTCTACCCGTTTCCCCGATATATTCCTCGCCGCATGCATTACATGAGATCAAGTATGTTATACCTGAACTCATGCAATCCCCGTCTCTCCCGTTAGGACAGATCATACAGTTTTCTGAGCTGCACAAACGATCATAGAGACGGTTTCGAACTAACTGGCGGCGTAGGGTATTGGGCGGGATGTCAGTAATCGTTACATAATTTTCAAGACCACTTTTTCTTAAGCACTTTTTAATGGCGTGACTTACTTCATTTGATATGAAGGGCAGCTTAAAGGGGATCCTACTTTCGTCTGAAATATTATTTTGGGGAACTACCCAACGTTTTCCTCTAACCCGAGTGGCTTCTACTTCGTAGCCATTGGAAATGGCAATTTTTCGTGCCAGGTTTTGCGATTCCTTCCTTTCCTCTTCTCCTATACACACATTTTTAGTCGTACGATACATATTTTTGATAAGTGCTTTCTTCACGTGTGAAGGATGAGAGGAGAGGCAGTGAACTTGAATGTTTTTACTAGTTGGCTTGTGATACCATTTTGTTATACAGCCACTCACAGAGAGCTTTATTTGGATGTTTAGGAATGGAAGCCAGTTCTCGGTAGGTTTTTCTCGTGTGAATTTTATATACTCTGACTGTCGGTTTAATAATTTAAAGCACTCATCCATTCGTTCTTGTGTGGAACAGACGATGAAGCGGTCGTCTATGTATCGACAGTAGAGTAAGGGTCGGTGATCGAGAACTGGAGTTTCCACCTTAGACATGAAAGCGATGGTAAGGCTTGGTGATAAACGCTGCCCCATCGCCAACCTACTAATTTCTGTAAAATATTTTCCAGACCACCTAAAGATTGAGCAACTAAGACACTGTTTTAAGAGGGTCATTAGTTGCGCAATCGACAAGCCGTGCATTTTTATTTTCTTTTCATGCTCTACGAGCAACTCGAGAATGGCTTGCATTGCGGAGTCATTGGACACGTTGGTATAAAGTGAACTAACATCGAATGACTCCATTATATGCGCACTGTTTCGTTGCGCGCGCCGTAGATGGTCTAGAAATATTTTGGTGTTAGGTAGATGGGTTGGGATGAATTTTAGCAGCTGGGTTAGTGTAAGGTTTAGGAACCACGTTATTCTATCCGTTGGCCTGCCTATACAACTGATGATAGGTCTAACTTTATATGATGATGGGTTCGTTGACGTAATATCATCAGTTGAAGTAAGCTTATGTGGTTTAACAAGCAAGTAAAGGTCAGGACAAATCGGATGTTCGTTCTTAAGTCGAGAAATAACTGAAGGCTCTAAACCCGCGGCCTTTGCCGTGCTGACCCATTCTTGATTCAATTTTCGGTATTGATTTGTATTCCTTTTCAGAGGATATTCGATAGAGAGAAACATCACTGAGGTGCTCCTCTGTTATCCTAATATCCAACTGACTAGAAAGAACTACAAATTCTCCACCTTTATCACTAATAGAAAGTCTAACAGATTTTGAATTCAAAAGCTCTCTAACCTGGCGCATACCACTTTTTTGTTGGTTTGTGAGGTTGGAGCTTCTTTTTCGTTTTTGGTAGTTATTAAGTATGCGGGGAATTTCATCCGAAAATAAACGAAATGTAGGGTCAATATCGCTATTTGGTAGCTCTTGTTTAAAGAAAGTTCGGGGAAAGGGTACTGGTGGTAGTTCCCCCTTGATACTACTTTACCTAACCTTTCTAGCCTAAACCTGTAACGTAGCTGATCTTGAAGTTCATGCAGACTACACGTGATCCTGCGCAGGATTGGTTTAGAAATGGGTTGACTAGGTGCAAAACTCGGACCCAATTCTAACAAGGAACGCACATTTTCCGGAAGCGTTATACCTCCTAGCACAGTAACTCTGGATGTTCTTGGTGCGCAGTCTATTTCAGGGCTTTTACTTGGGACTTGACCAGCGGTGGTCCTTTGATTTGACCTTTCGGAAGGCGAAGTCGCCGAAACGTCAGCCATCGATCAATAACATCAAAAACAACGACAACGACAACGAAGATCTGTACCAACCTCGCGTCAGCTTAAGAAGATCAGTTTATAAGATCACATAAATAAATATATCAACTATCTATACCGAGGTTTGTAGAAAGTCGGTCTTTCGAGTTATTAATGAGAATTTTTTTCTCGTGGTGAATAAATTAAGCGCAGACTAACAGCCATCCTGTATAAAAGATGCATCCTGCTTGGTGAGGTTGCTTCATTCGATCAGTGCTCCTCCACTGAAGAAAATTCGATTCGATACCACGACGAGAACGCCACCTCGAGAAGACGAACGACTGTGGACCAACGGCTCTAGTCAACGGATCTGGTGAAGACCACGATGTCGGAACGTTAGCCGAATAAATCGTTTTGACGACCTCGTGTTAGCTCAATAATCTAAGGAGGTAAGCCTGGAATTTTGAAAGAAATTTTCCGTCTAGCGCAACGAGAGGAAAGGGCGCGTGTGGTGCAGTGGTTGAAGGCGCCACTGCGACACACACGTGGAATCGATCCACGCGCCCATGGCCCACCAAGCCCTCCTTCCATCCGGGGTCAGCAAATTGTTACCAAACTTGTCTAGAAGGATAGCAGCACTGGCTCGACACATCGGTAGGCCACCGCGATTCATTGTGAAAGCGAGACATGCGTTCAATCACTTCCAAGCGTTGCTTAATGTAGTCGAATGCATGGTGTATCTCACAGGAAATAATCAACGTCGAGAGCTTTATCCTTTCTTTAAGGAGCATTTAAGAATAAACATAAAGTCGAAGAAGCATGACAAGTGCTTGCCGTAAGGCTTGACGGGTAACGAGAAATGAGATTCTCCGCGACAACCTGTGGCTCAGTGGTTAGACTGCGATGAAGCTTCGCAGCACTTCCTGACGGAAAAATTTCTCAGAAAGATGCTCACAGAGAGCGAATCGCAGTTTACAGCTGGCTTGATCCACTGCAGCTTCCTGACTTCAAGTGAATTGAAACTATTACCGAGAAGAAGTGCGTCTAGAAAGCCGACGAAGTGCACTAAAACTTCAACGGCTGCGTCCCTCGTTCGTTAACAGAGCTGCCAATTCTCTAGAATCACATGTTGCCACATGTCGCACAACAAACGTCACAAATGTTGGACGGGCTAGGTTATAACACGCGCCATACTCGTCATACTCATCTTCTAGCGACCACGGCTTCTTCAAGCATTCAGACAACTTTAGGTAGAAGTGCGGGAGGAACCAAGCTAATAGTGAAAGTACCCTTAACTTCGCCGTCTCAAAAGCTCTTGCGCTTTAAGCAGTCGGAATAAATAAATGTGTTTCTTGGTGGAAAAGACGTGCAGGTTCAAGCGCGTTTTATCGATGAATAAAGTTTCTTCTAAGTTGGTATATACCACTTCATACACATACATTGAAACTCTAACACTAATTTTCGAGCAGTCCAAACAAGAGGAGAGGAACGCATTTCACTTTTCATGCACTTAGTTGATGGTTCTATCTGGACACTAGCTGGAGATTTTTGATAGAAGTGAAGATTCCCGGTGTTGTGCACGATTCGGCTTGTCTAACAACGGAAGAAATTCCAGGAATTCGCAGTCTCATATTTAGAATTCCAGATTGGAATGTAGAGTTCGTCAGCAAGGACTTATTGGGCGCAAGGATGATTGAATCACCTACAGTGAGAAGCACATGAGCATAACTTGTAATGACGAGCTAACAAACGGTTGAGATGAGCAGTAGGAAGCAAAAGGAAAGGAACTGCATCTCAATTCTATGCTTTTCCAAAAGTCCTTTATAAAAGTAAAAAAATAAATAAATATATAAAAATAAATATAATAAATATATAATATAAATAAATAAAAAATATATAATATAAATAAATATATAATATATAAATAAAAGTCCAAAAGTTTCTTTTGGTCCTTTCAGTTTCCCTTGTAGATTTAGAAGGAGTGCTTACAGCATAGTGGTTTGAGCTTCCCTGTAATATACACGTGGTTCGATCCTGGGCACAGAGACCACCAAGCCCTACATTTCTCCGGTTGTACATCTTTTTTATCAGACTTGTCTGGCAGGATAGCAGCACTGATTTGATACATTGGCAGGTCATCGCAAGTCAGAACGAAATGAAATTAGAGGATTACCTGTTGTTAGTGCCACGGAGTTCATTCCGCTACATCTCTTTCTATTGGTCAAGATTAAACATGTCAACGAGAGAAGAAGAGTCCTCAGGCCACATGGAACCACGAGACGAACTAGCTATGCTGTGAACACTTGCTACATTAAAAACGCTGTCGCAGATGGAAAAAAAACGGGAAGGAATGCTGCGTATATTTTCCAAAGATGCGCTTTCTGTGTATCAGTTTGTTCGTGATAGACATCATTTCCACGCTCTAAAAGATGAACGTTGTCATCAATGTGACAATAAAACATCAATGAGTTGAGTTGAGGTGAATTATTCAACGAAAATATTATTCTCTTCGCGCAAATCCAAAAGAGCCATAAACCACGACGCGAAGAAAGACAGGTATACAATATTTGGCATTATATATATTATATATACAATATATATATATATATATATATATATATATAGTGAAGGGGTTTGATTGCTTTCTCTCTAGCGCTCTGCTTCAATCCACTTGGGAACGTCTTAGTCCAGCTATCTACAGGACCGCAGTGAGAATCGACTCTATCAGCAATCTACGACATTCATAAAGAAGACGAAATCCTCAATCTGCAGCCGAAGTAACATCGGAAATATTCGAAGACCTTGGTGGATGACGAATGCGAAGAAATTGAATCAAATGCAAGAAGTGCTGTGATTTGCACAGTAAGGAATAATTCGCGTAGGGAATGCTTCTAGTCTGCTCTGCTATTCAGGTCTTCACTCCCAGACTCTGGATAATGAGCCTCAAAAATAAATGTCTACATTCTGCAGATGAGATAGAGACATTCTGCAGTTTCTGCAAGACAAATATGACCATGATTGTAAGATTCAACTACAATGATGCCGACATGTGAGAAAAACTTGGAACCCTAGGTACGCTTCCAACCCTTTTGTGTTTGCCCTTTCAGGTGCCTCAAACGTTATACACACTACGACCCTACTTGTAAGGTCAAGGAAACCACATGTGCCAGATGTTGCTTAGAAAAAGAGGCTACATGGTAGAGGACTACAGGTTACCGCTTCTGATAGATCTGAAAGATTTTGAAAGCGGTTTTCAGCTCCATATTAAGAATGAAGTAGGACACTCAACGAGACATCCAGAGCCGAAACCATGACGGCTTTGAGAATAAACAAAATTTATTCTCGGAGTTCTGTCTGTATGCCTCAAAACTTTGACCGCTCTTAAAACAGTCTATACCCGTCTGAAAAACTCCATTATTGTTCTTGTGGCATAAATCTCGAAAAAGTCTTCAATGAAATATCACATTTTGTGTCACAAAACACTTCTTGGTTCCGATCGTAGCAAATCGATAGAAAATGTGCACAGGCGTCTTTCACTGGAATGGTTATGACAGAGCTCTTTAACTGACCAGCTTGCAGTGCATTTTTCGAGCTGCCTAGTGCCCTTTCGTAGCCGGCGGAGTTCAACGGAAAACGATTTTCAGAAACTCTAACGACTCTAATAGGCCCTCGCATGCGTTCTAAGCTGTGAATTCTTTCTGGAACCTAGCTCTCTTTCAGTTAAATAGAGTTGTATTCAGAGTCGTACTATTCCCGTGCATGCTTTTTTGATATTTAGTTGTTTCGGTCCTTAAACAGAAAAGAGCTTCCTTCGATGTACTTTAGTTTACGCAGCGATTCGTTGCCTTATAAGTGTTGGTATGGTGATTATCAGCTGGAAGAAAGTTGTCTAAGAGATTTTCGGTAAAATAAAGGTGAAGGATCAATCTCTTGGCGATGCGCAGTGCATTCGACTCCATTTCTAGCACTTTCTTAATGCCTGGTGGGGCCAGAGACAGTTTGAAATACTTCTGACGTTAACAGTACGTCTATAACTGACTAAAATGCATGGAAGTTTCCTGGATAATTTTACTTTAATATTTAATGCCTACTCCCTTTAATGTCAGGGTATCTTGAGGGATATAACTTCAATGATGCTGGGATATTTGCAAAACTCCGGACCGCAGGTGTCTATGGTGGGGAGCGAACGCGTCATTGTCCTTCCCGAGGAGTAAGGCGTTCACCACCGCAACATGCGGCTCCTTCGTTTCGCCTGTCTCTCAGCCAGTTTCCTCGCTTTAGCCTTCTTCAGAGGTCCAATGTCGAATCGGATGTCTTCAGCAGTTGCCCCTTGCGATGCTGCTCTTCACAGTAGAATCGATCTGACAGTAGAGTCAAACACCGCAAGGTATAAAAGAGAACGGAGGCAGTTGGCTGTCTCAAGCGAATAAAACTCAGCGGGTAACTCTGCAACTCATGCTGGCGATACAACCAGTATTCAGCTCGGCGCGCATACCTGGCTTTTCCGCTTTTATGCTTCTCTTAGTCTATTTCGGAATCACCAGCATTTCTAGGAGCTAAATTATAGTGAAAATTTACAAGACGTTAGATATGTTTTTGTTGTTTGACATTTCTTTCGCTTGATAGGAAAAAGTTTGTCAATATTTTGAATGACTTAGATAAACCGGACACCGTTATTTTCATTTCCACTACTACAGTGTTTTTTTCATACAGGTGCACTTTACGCCTATGAGAACAAAGTCGAGTAGTGTTTGGTAATGTATGAAATAAATTCATTCATTCGACCGTTCGTTAAGCGTTCCCCTCGTTCCATTCGCTTCCGCTTTTAGAGTCCTTTTACTCAGTGGCAATCCAAGTCGTACGGTTTGTCGTTCCCCTAGTGCAAATAATGAAATATGAGGGGTTCTAAGCAATCTTGTTTTAAGACAGAACTATTTTTTAATGTTCGTAAAACATCCTTCAAAGGCGAGAAAACGACATAGGCATTGTTATGTGTAGAAAAGGATAAAGCTCTCTACGTTGATCAATCCGTGAGGGATGCGTTATGCATTATAATTTATTTAGCGACGTTTGAAGGTGACTGAGTGCATATCCGGCCTTTCGGTGACTTACCGATATACCGAGCCAATGTTGCTGCACTTCCAGACAAGTATGGCACCAATTTGTCGATCTTGGAGGGTTGGAAGGCTTGGTGGGCCAGGGGCGAGGGAATCGGCCACATGTGTATTGCAGGGTGCCTCCGACCACTGCGCCACATGACATTGTTATGTAAAAAGGAAAAACCAAACCATACGATCTCAAAGGAAGATAGGGTGGAGGACCTTGAAAAATACTTCAGGTCTGTGCATAAATATAGTTTGCTTGTAACAAAGTAGAATGAAAACCTTTCGGGATCAAATGAACCGTTTACTATTTAAAGGAGTATTTAATAACAAAAGATGAAGAACGGTGTGTAAGAGAGGCTAAGAAGATGTCTTATGGCAGTCACTGGATTTTAGTAGGTCACGGAACCCACTAGATAGTTCGACTAGATATTTCCGACTTGCAAAAGAAGCACTGTCACTAAGACAAAAGATCGTCTTAGCTCGACAGGCGATACACTTTCTCCGCCGCTGCATAACACCAAGTCGTTCCAAAATTTATAAATTTTTTATATTTTTAAAAAGTTTATTTAGTTTAGTTTAAAGTTTAAAAATTTATAAAAAGAAAACGACTACACGAAGTATGCGGACTGCCAGAGGATGACCACCGAATACTAGACATCGAATTGCAAGTACTGCGCACCTGTCTACGAAGCAAACAAAACCAGATGTTCGCTAAGTGGAAGAAGTGCGAGAAGAAAGAAAACTATTGTGCTCAGTATTTGGAGGACCGCCTCTGGAGGAGAATAGTGGGTGGGTCAGTGTTGATTTGCAACTTTATCAGGTCTAATGCTGAAGTAACTTTGCGGAGAAAATTCGAAGACTTTTTGAGTAAATCGCATAACACGGCTTCAAGAGCATATAGAAACACCGCCAACGAAGATCAAAAGAGTCACAGTAGGATAGATAATGTGCAAAGAAATTCAGGGTGAGCGTGCTAGGAGGCATAACCCTCTCTGACGGTCCGCGCTCGTTATTAGAATTGGGACCGAGTTTCTCACCACCTGAACCCATTTCTAAGGTAACCTTGGGTAGAGTCGAATGTAGTTTATATGAACTTCAAGATAGACTCCGGAAAAAGGCTAGGAATGAAGCGCAAAATAGGCACGAACAACAAAAAGTAGGGGCAATACCAATACCACCATTTCCTCAACCGTTCTTTAAGCGACAGGAGCCCAATAATGAAGTTGATGTTAAATTTCGGATGTTTACGAATGAAACTTTCAAAGTCCTTAATCACTATCGCGCTAATAGATACTGCTCCAACCTCACTGAAATACAAAAACATGGTATGCGGGAGGTACGAGAGCTAATAAGATCGAAAAACATAAGACTATCAGTTAGTGATAAGGGTGGAGAGTTCGTTGTAATTCTCCATCAGTTAGATGTTGAGATAACGAAAAAGCATCTTAGAGATGCTTCCCTTTATCGTCTGTCGTCTGAGAAGGAATTTAAAAGTTAATACCGAAAGTTAAACAACGAATGGGTTAAAGTGGCAAGAGCGGCCGGGTTAAAACCATCAGTTATCTCTCATCTCAAAATTGACTTACCAACATGTCACGTCTTGTACTTACTTATCAAAACCCATAAGTTAGTATCCAGCGATGATCTCGTGTCTACCGATCCATCGTTATTTAAGGTTAGACCTATCATTAGCTGCGTGGACGGGCCAACGGATAGAGCAACGTGGTTAATAACCTTAATACTTACTCAGTTGTTGAAGTACATTCTAGCTCATCTAACGAACACCCAAATGTTCCTGGATCGTCTACGTGACGTGTGACCCAACAGCACCTACGTGGTGGAGTCCTTCGATATCACTGCCCTCTATACGAACGTGTCGAATGACTCCTCTATGCAAGCCACAACACGAAGGAGCAATAAACATGTACGGCTTCTCGATTCAGCTGTTGATGACACTCTTAAAGGAGTGCCTAAACTGCTCAATCTTCAGATGGTCCAGGAGGTATTACGCACAAATGAGAGGGCTGGCAATGGGACAACGACTGGCTCCAAGCCTTGCCATTGCATTCACGTCCAAGGTGGAAGCGCCAGTAATCGACCTCGGTCCGTTACTCTACTGTAGATATATAAATGACTGCTTGGTCATTTGTTCAACACAAGAAGAAATTGACAGGTGTTTCGAGTTGTTGAACGAACAGTCAGAGTATATTAAATTCACCAGAGAGAAACCAAAAGAAAACCGGCTTCCATTTCTGAATGTGCAAATTAACCTATCGGAAAACGGCTATATTACGAAGTGGTATCGAAAGCCAAGTATATCCTGGTTCATTACCTCTCCTCTCACCCCTCGCACACGAAAAGGGCGCTTGTGAGAAACATGTATCGAACAGCTACCAACGTGTGCACAGGAAGGCAGCAGAGAGAGGAGTCCCGGAACTTGGCGCGGCAAATAGCCATTTTTAATGGCTACGAAACCGTACCTCCAGATAGGTGTAGAGGAAACCACAGGTACCCCAACGATAACTCTAGCGACAACAAGGTCCCGTTTGTACTGCCCTTCATTTCAAATGAAGTAAGTGCAGCTATAAAACGCTGTTTAAGAAGGGCCAGTCTAGAGAATTCGGTAACGGTAATCGAAATACCACCGAATAATCTAAGGCGCCAGCTAGTTCGTAACCGCCTATACGACTGTCTATGTGCTATGCAAAATTGCATACTTTGCCCCAATGGTAGAGACGGTGACTGCATGAGTTCGGGTACAGTCTATCTGATCTCTTGCAAAGCGTGCGGGGACGAATACGTTGGCGAAACGGGTAGGCCACTCTGCGTGCGTATAAAAGAACACCTAGTTGGCAAACGTAAGCTAAGTACTCCACTAGGTACGCATAGCACGCAGAAACATAACGGAGAAGATTTTGAAGTAAGGGTTACGATCCTCGCGCAAGAATCGAGAACACAAGCGCGCAAAACTCTAGAGGCATTCTGGATAAATTCCAAGAATCCGAAAATGAACCGCATGGAGGAATGCCTCGTTATCACGCGTGATATTGGACAGTATATAAACCTGTTATTCTGATGGGAGAGGTACATTACGCTTTCATGTGAATTCTGTGCGGTCGGTCTTCACGCGACATACTCAATGGAAGACTCATAGAAAGCGGTGAGTGTGCAGAGCCATGCTAAATGTGATTGAAATCTTGGTTTAGCGTTTTCTCTGTTTGGTTATGGAGGTGTTTGGGCGAGTGGATTGCTGTCAATTTGACCCTTCCAGGCTCTGAGGAAGGCGAAATCCGCCGAAACGTCAGCTTGTGCGTAAATAAAGAAATAAAGTAGCACATCGTGTTTGCTGAACAGAAGTAGAAAAAACCACTAGATAGTATTTCCCATTGGGTAATGGTCTACTACAGGAAGACCATGCAAAGCCACAAGGACGCAGTGACGATCCAAAGCCAACGGACACGTGTCCACCAAGCTCTCCACACTGCCTAAAGAACATAATATCCCGGTCACACAAAGAAAGTTACGCAACAAACTGCTGTATTTACAAAGCTGCTCACGAAAGAAGCAAATTAGTGCAGTGTAGGTGCTAACACTATTGCTGAGGTGTGGCGAACTGGTTAAAGATGCTGGTGCAATACATGCGTGGTCGTTGGTTCGATTCAATGTTCTTGGACAACTAAGCCTTTCATCAATCCAAGGTCGGAAAATTTGTGCCATACTTCTCGTTGAGCATGGAAGCACTGATTTGGTACATCGATGGCGTACTTCATATTTTTCTATTGTACAGCCCGAACATACGTTAAAGGGCTCTATGATGGTTATTCGAGACGAAAACATGGCGTGAAGGCATTACGCATCCCTGATGGAGCTAGTCAAACTGCAACGCTATCGCGAATTTAAATATTTATGGAAATGGAACGTAAGACAACGACGTGATACGCTCATCGTATTTAGAACCTAGGTGGTGTTAGCCGCAAAAGGGTTGGGAAAGTCAGGAATTAACAAGAACGCAGACCCCAGACGATTTCGGCATAAGGAAGGAAAGCTAAAGATTGTTTCTCAACGGTAGATCTAATAGATTTTTTAAGCGTTTCTCATCTCTAAACTAAAGGTGAGACTTTGACGCTCTGAATCCATGAAGACGGTAAGGAAAAAGAAAGAGATGGCCCCAGCTTCCGTACCTCTTGAAACCTTGGCCATACCGAAAATGGTCTATATATATCTGAAGAACTTCACTATTGCTCCTACTCACTCTAAAACACCCTTGACGGACTTTTGCTTTTGCCTTATTAAACAGTTTCCAATTCGGATCGTAAAGATCGATGGAAAAACTAAAGACGACTTTCATTGCAGTGCTTATGACGAAAGTACCTTGAATGAGCAAATTGCAGTGGTTTTTTCAAGCTCACGAACATTTCGTAGCCGGGAGATTTGAGACGGAAGCGATTTGATAACACCTAAGGACTCTAACGG